>APFE030250501.1:29720-52066 GCA_000404065.3 Pinus taeda | reverse complement strand
GCTTGGAATGGGGGCCCTCCACCCTTGCCTTGCACACTTGAGAAGTGATATCAGAAGCTTAAATCAATTAAACATCCATAGCATTGAGAAGCAAAATGAGAATAGCACAAGTCTTCCAATTAATTCTTCAAACCAAAAGTATCACAGCATAAAAGTATCATAAGTCAATGTATGAGCCATCAACGCTGTGGCTCTTAAATAAGGAGTCTCATGAAAAAACCTGATCTACATTAACTCTAACAAACTTATCTACTCTAATCCATATATTCAATTCGAATTCACTACCCTCATCCCAAGAAATATGACCAATATCATGGAATCCCAAAACTGCCCTACTTAGATGGGATTTCTGGATAACTAGTCATGATTGACTAGCTCCAAATAGGCCTAATAAAGCTCGTTTTGTTGGAATCAAGCATAGGTGGCTTGGTCCTAGTTCCCAAGCTTCTCATTCATGTATCCCATTCGTTCTCAAGTGGCCTACATCCATATTAACCATAGAGTGATTACGGGAATTTCTGAAATTGCCCAATTTGCACTTAAAATCAAACTTTTATAAAAACTTTAGAAGTTGACAAATTAAAGCTAAATACCTGAAAGGACATCAAATATACATCAAAATGGAATGAATGGAGTGAAAATGGATGATAAATAGATGGTTAGGTAAGTTTCTTAGAGCAAAATAAGACCAAAACTAAGGCCCAACAATGAGCTTTGGAAATGAATGAGGCCTTGATACATGAGGAAATATCACTAAATTAGGTTTTATTTTATAGCCAAGGATTTTCCTGAATATGCTAAATAGATGCATCCAAACAAATAGAAATATTAAATTACCCTAAATTTTAAATATTCTTAAAACCTCATGTGTAAAAGTTAATTTGTCTTAGAATAGCCTGAGGAGAGGATAATAAATAAGAAGCATGAAATCTCTCTCATGGAGATGAGGGGAAACACTATATTCAGTAGTACTACTACCATGTAAGACTTGTGTGGCATGTTGTAGATGTCTCGTTTATTTACACGTGGATTTAATTAAGTAGTATCATTTTTTTCTTATAGTACCTCATCTAAGGAGGCAAAGAACCATCCCATAATAGGTACTATTGTAACTTTGGTAGGATTATCAATCTAGTTCCTAGATCTTATTACAAAGGTGTGGTTAATAAGGTTTTGTTACAAGTCATAACTATTTTCTAAATAGTTATTCAAGTTTGAGATTGATATAAGCAGTATTATTAGTAGGAATAAGTCATCAATTTTTTGTGGATTTTTAATTAATTTCTCAACAATTCTATTATAGGCAGCTTTGATTTGTAAGTTGATTCTTGTATTCTCATTGGATTTGATTGTTGTATTTAATAATCACTAGTGATTAGAAGGTATATGGTGCCAATCATTACAGCCCAACCAAACTTTGAAACTCAATATACTTGTCTAACCTATCAACTTGATTCTTGAAATGTTACTATCCTAGATTGAAAAAGTTGTACCCTCTATTCTCAAGCATCCATTGTTCTGCCCAAGATTGGACCACAAGACCTACAAGACCAAACTTTCCCTCCTAACCATTAGACCACATTCATAGGACTTAGCATGCATATGATACTAGTACCTATGCACCTTATTTGCACCAAATTAGTGATGTTTTTTCTCTCACTTTAACAACTTTACATTTAGCCTTATTCAATAAGGTTCACTGCTAGAGACCCTATACTTGTTACATCAAAGATTTTTTGGATAACCAATACCGTTAGCCTAAAGAGGTGTTATTTTTGTCTAGAAAATAATGGAAATTTTATTACCATTTTGATAAAATTTTAGAAATTAGATTACAATTTTTTAATTTCAAAATTTTGGATGTCCAAATTTTTTTTGATGACACTGAATCTATTTCTAACAGAAAATTACAATTCAAACACTCTTACTTTCAAACTTTTTGAAAAAAAATAAAAATAAACAACACCTATTTTTTTGATATGAATGGAGCTAGAGTCTCGTCGTGCAAAACCACTAGGGATCATGCTTAACACATGCACAGACTAAGTGATAACCTGGCTAGGGACAACAACAACAATTTGGGGTGAGTGTCACAACTCTAACCAAATGGACAACACAAATATGAGCATAAAACATATTTCTTTTCATTAAATATCAGTCCACAATTTACAAAGAATGGATATATTAATATTCAACACTTTAAAGTGTGTATACAACATAACCATACTCAGAAAATTAGTGCACAGAGGAACCTAGAGCCGAAGAATAAGATTAACAACATCTATGCTCTTACAACAACTTTCATATCAACTCCTATGAGCTCATTGTAGCTTGAAGAAATATTCTAGGAGATTGATAACACATACAACAACAAGGAAACTCGAGTTTTGTGTAATAACCAACCTTTATACACTTCAACAAGAGAAAATTTCAGTGAGAAGCCTCTCCTTTTCTCAGTGTTTCAAATGTACTACAACCATTAGAAGCTACAGGACCATGCTCAATAAAGAATACACGTCCAATAGAAAAATAGTAAGATACTTCGCCTTCACTAGCTGAGGAACTTAACTCCTACACCCAAATTGACCTTCAACAAGTATTTATATGTTCAACCAGCTACTAAAAGGAACGCAGAGTTCATTTTATATTTGATGGGAAACTCAGCCTCTATTCCATTCATATAAATCATCCCACCAAAATGAGAATGATCTTTGACCCCTTGCTTTAGTAAACTCAGTCCTTAGTTCCAACAACTCGACCGGCAATGACTTTGGAGCAATACAACCCTTTCTTTGCAGTGCAAACTCATCTTTTCAAAAGATAAAAACTTGGCCTCTCTTCCTTAAAAAATTTTGTGCTCTTTCTCCATAGCTCGAAGTTGCCAAACACCAGGTTTGAAAGATCAACTTCTTCGTAAGTACGGTGGATACTTCAGCGGTCTCAAGCAAGAATTTCTGAAGAAGAAAAAGAAAGGAAAACTCCTGATGGAGGCAAGGCAGAAACTGCTTGAGTGGTGGAATGTACATTACAAGTGACCATATCCTTCAGAAACAGACAAGGTCACTTTGGCTTAAATTACAGGTTTGGATCAGAAACAAATAAATAACTAGTTCATAACCAACGAAAGCACGACTGGAAACCTTCAGAGGATATGCAGCTTGTGGTTAATGGATAGTCTAAATGCTCACGATGCTTCCTTTTATATGTATGGAGTCGAATGCTAAAATTATTGGCTTTTGTCTATTCAGTTGACTGTCATGCTATGGCTTGCCTTGTGTTCATTATATATGGCAGATATTTATTTGAATGTATAAATATCCCATGTATTTCTTAGTGATAGTTCTCAATGAACATTCTAGTTTCCCAACCTGTTAATGTAAAAAGGTCAAATGTTTTCTAAAAAAACTTATATTTTGAAAAGTTTACCTAAAGGATTTGGGATCTCTACAGCGTTTGTTGTTTGTTTCAATACCTTTGTGTGCTTAGTATACTATATTTCTCGTGAGCTTTCACTCTCTGAGGGAGAATCACACACATTGTCAGGATGGGAAATAGGCCCTCATAGCTCTATTGATCCAGAAGTTTAGATGATGCAAGGGAAAGGGAGGTCTGTAGGCTAGGAGTGCTAGATTGTTGCCAAGGTGGAGGGGTTTTCTATTTTTGTTGTTGAAAGGAGGTTCCAGTGCAGGTCCCATGAAATCAACGACCCCACACAACAGAAAACCTGAAGAAAATGAAAGAAATTAAGGAAAACCCCACCTCAGAGGAGGTCCCATGAAATTAACAACCTTACCCAATAGAAAATCTGAAGAAAATTAAAGAAATGAAGAAAAACCCTACCTCATAGTCAAACATGGTGCACATGCAAAATTGCAAGGTACCAGCTAATTTCAAATGAAAGCACCATAATTCAATCCTATACATTTTGTGCCATCCCCAAATAAAAATAACAATAATATATGACAGTATTGCCCCCACCCAATAGAAAACGTGAATAAAATGAAAGAAATGAATAAAAACCCTACCTCGTAGTCAGACATTGTGCACATGCAAAATCAGAAGGTAATGGATGATTTCAAATGAAGGCACCAAAATTCAACCTGTACATTTCACATCATCCCGAAATAAAATTAACAATTATATTTGGCAGGCTTGCCATCCCTGTAGTTGCACTAATTCTATATAGAAGCCCAGATCTGTAAGAGGTTGCTAAGGTGTGCTTTGAGGAGACAATTAAAACCATATTATAACCATATTAGATTGCAATGGGTTGTTGCATGGGTTCATTGATAACACATTAATATTTAATTAATTATAAATTTTAAAAATATAATAATAAATATTTTAAATTAATAATTGAAACGCAATTTGTATTAATTATAATTAATAAAAGGTTGCGTTATTTCCTTCATATTCATTTAACAATAATACACATGTATATAAATTAGAAACCAACATAATATTTATTAGTAGTTAAGAGGATCAATTTTTTAAATATTTTTTAAAACCATATTAGAGCTATATTAGATTGCAATGGGTTGTTGCATGGGTTCACCGATAAATATACTCTCTAAATGATTGCAATACTACTTATATAAAGTGTTTATGATATATGTTTAATGAATTTTTTTGTTGGAGATAGGAAGAGAAAGATGAGATAAAGTGTTTATGATATATGATTAATGATTTGTTTTGTTGGAAATAGGAAGAGAAAGATGAGAAAGGAGAGGCACTGAGGTTTATATCAATTAAAAGGAAGGAAAAATATCTCCAAATAATAGGATTTTTCAAGTTTCCTCTTCAATAGGACTGAATTTTAGTTGGAGCTATAGAGTTGGCCTCAAAAACATTGATTGGGTACTCTATAAATCAAGACCTCACATATCAAAGTCAGTCCATTAGATAGATTCATCTTGGACAAAGGTTGCAAAGGCTAAGATGCAAACCTCCCCTTTTTAATGTGGGTTTTAAACCTTCCATTTGAGAATGCTAAAACAAGGTCAATATCTTGAAAGGAGTTCCTTGATTTTACCAAAAGTCAATATCAATGCTTAATCAATGGTGTCATTCTTTCTATTTGGGTTTGGCCTTGAACTTTGGGATCTATCGTTGGGTCTAGTTATCAATCTGTCATTTCATTAATGTGTTGAGAAGGTCTTAAGGGCTATAGGGGATAAGATGGTTATTTTCCAGTACCCCTCCCTTGAAACCCTATAAAGAGATGGTGTTCCCCATTTTGTTGTTGTAATATTTCAACCACAAGCTCTTCCTGTGAGGATTCCCCTATAGGGAGGGTATGTAAAGGAAGTAAAAAAATAACAAAATTTTGTGTTGAGTCAAAGGAGGGTTACACATTGTAGGTGCATGTAGAGGTCTCAACAAAGGTGAAGGGAAATGGAGTTTACCTCCTATTGCAACACCTCCAATTCCACCATTCGAGGTGCTAAAGGGCACTAACTTTAAGGGTCATAGGTGAAATCTCATAAAGATCTTAAAAATGAGAAGGTAGGAGTTATTTAGCATAGGATTTATTTTTCAAAAGTTGACTTTTTGGGTGAGATTTTCCAGTAAATGGAAAAAATTGAAATGCTACCACCTACAAATTTAGTAGAGTATGAACACATGTTTCCTAATATTCAAAGAGTCTCTTCATCTTTTTTCCATGAGATCCATGGCAAGTATGTTCAAGTGTCAATAAATCATGCTAAGATATCATATTTGATTCACAACACATATACTCCTTCAACTAGTGATGGAGAGTCCAACCAATGAGTACGAAAGGTTGTTCATTTACAAGGTTCGCATCAATCAAGTATTCTCCCTCTCTAGCCAACTCTAAGATGAGGAGTGTGTATAATGGAATTATTATTGTAAAAAACTGCAAATATTGGATTATCTTCAAGTTCAAGGGCTTGAAGTGGTTGCAGCAACCTACAAATATTTAAAGGAACTATGTGTTTTTCAATTAGACCCTTACGGTCAAGGAGTTGTAAAAGAGGAAGGTCGTATGGCTATTTTTAAGGGGTTGGCCTAAGCTCACCTATGTACTAACTTCTTTTATCAAATGGAAAATATAACTTTGGTTACTATTACAATAAACTAAATTACTCTCTTCTCACTTGTTTATTCTTGTGAATTATTGATCCCAAAAAAATAGATCATGTGATAAGTAACCTCTACTTGAAGGGTATGCAGCAATTGTTCAATATTGTAAAAGTATACAATGTTTATCTTTCACTAACTTGCTCATGAATAAGTCATTTCAAGGTATTCTAAACAAATACATAGAACAATCATTGCCAATATTATGTGCTCCCTCTTTATTGACATCCATGGAGGAATGTTATTATTGATAACAAAAGCAGGTCACACTGAGTAAGTAGATTTGAGCTCTCTAAATGGATTGACACCATGAGCTACCAATGAAATCCTAAGATTATAAAGAAACCAATGACCCCTAAAACATTAGTGAAGTGATAGGATAACACCAAATTCATTCTAGGAATTTAGCTAAGTGTTGTACTCAACTTAGACTTTCAAGTTGGTGGTTTAAGATTCCATGGTCCTAATGAGCATATCATATAGAGAGGAACACATAACCCATTTCTACAAGAATTGGATCCTTGTGTTCTATGGATTTATGAATACAAAACAATCTTCAATGAGGTGGAGATCATCTTCAGCAACTTGGTCCATGCATAGGTAAGTTCAAGAATCATTTCCTTGGTTAATGTTTCAAATTATTTATGTCCTCCTACCTATCAGATTGTTCAGTATGTTCTTTGACACATTCCGTAACATGTCCTTTGGGTTGGATTTAGAATGTATCCTGAAGTCAATGTATTTTGCCAAAATATTTAGAGTTTGAAGCATATTCACTACTATCTTGTGACTTGCAATGACTTTATTTCCCCACTCTATAACTTATCTTTGAGAAGGAATGCCCTGGGTTCTTCCTAGAAATTGTGGTTTACTTGGAGTTGATTGGTAATAGATATATAACTAAGAATGGAAGATACATACATGCATATTGAGTTACTAAACTTGTAGGGCCCACTTGAGAGTCAGGTTCCACATTAGTGATTTGGGGTCTTTTAGATTTGATTAGAAGCTCATTTTGATTTCATATCTCCACCCCGTTGATGTTATTGTAGACATTGGAAGCTTTCTAACTCTGTGAAAATCACCTCAAATGAAGTTCGTATGTGAAAGCTATGTCTCTCGCAAGTTGACGTACCTTATTGACCACCATGGAAATGAGTGGATGTCATGTCAACCCCCATTACTTACACATGTGGGGGTGTTCCAAAATAGAAACTCTAATTGAATATTGAAGCTTTTGAAAACCCTAACCTTGATGTTGAATTACTACAGGTTGTGTTATACTAGGTTACTAGGAAGGGAAGGGGCTCCATTCTTTTGGCATTATTATTATTCCATAGTTGAGGATGGAATCAAAGAATGGGATATCAAGCATAACATAAGAGGAATAATATTTTTGTAGTAGTCTTTCATGCCATAGTGTCCATGCCCACTCCATAGTGAGTGACCCTTTCTTTGTACTTATATTTCATAATTTAGAAAGAGAGACTAGAGCATATGCCTCACCTTCTAGGTAGGATTTATCTCGTATTAGGTTTACCAAGTCATATATTATATTCATTTGTGTGGATGGTTTGTTTATTTTCTTGTTTCTTCCATTTTGATTTCAAATATATCCATAATTTGGAGTGATACACTAGTAATATTTAATCTAAGATCTAAGATAATAAATTACGTAATAAAATATTTCAAAACAATGTAAGAACTAGCGTGAAAAACTATTCTAATAGAATATCCACAACAATTTAAAGATCAACGAAATCATTCTTAATGATTGTCAATAATTGGATTGACAAACTAACAATATGACCTAGAGTTTCCTACCTATGAGCGCTCTCGAGTGGAAACCTTATTATGTTGTGTAATGCAGTGTGTGGATGTTCTAATGTTTGGCTATCTATTTTTTTGTTGGTATTTGGATTATGAGCGAAAGTATAAACAGTGTGAAGCATATGCACAATAGTTGTTGAATAGATAAATAATATATATTGTTTATGTATTGGGTAAATTTGACTTGTTCATTATAATGTGTTTAGGATCCCAGGCTAACTCCCCTAATTAGGAGAATAGACTATCACTTAATGTATTAGGCCAATATCTGTTGAATAATTATCATGAGGTGGTAGAGTGTCAAATCAATAATTGTTGGTGGCCTCATTAAATAAGGTCCACTAGTTAGTGGTTGAGGCCTCACTAAGAGGATTCCACTAAGTGGTTATGGATTTGGTCAATTATAAAGTATATATATTAGTAGAAGATATGTAAGCAACTTCCATGTCAATATTATTGTATTTGGAGTCATATTTATGTTTGGGGTTGCGCCCTCTAGGACACAATTGAACGTTTCATTCAATTCTGAATATTAATAAAGGTTTTCTTACTATTTTTATCTCCCAATTTTGGTTTTCTTTCCTTCTTGCAATTATATTTATGTCTATTTTTCTCTAACTATTATATTTCAACAAATAAGGAACACCACAAGTGGTATCATATAAATTTGTTGTGCTAGCATGCATTCTTATTTTAGAGAAAAAAAGAGAGCAAGGATGTGTTTTGATGTCTCTAAATATCATGATGTTGTTGTTTAATAGGTAAATCAATGGTTGGGGAAGAATACACATCGAAAATACAAGTGACATGACTTGGTTGGACACCTTTCTAACATCTATTAGTACCCCTTTACGTAGTATCATATTGGAAAACACTTGTATATGAAGTTGTCTTCCACATATCCTCAGGAAAATTGGAAGCCCTATAGGAACACTTGAAACCAACCTAACATAATCATATCATCCATCTTGTTAGCATCACTTGTTTGGAAACCCTTTTAACCTTTGTTGGTGTGCCTTTAAGTAGTATCCCAACAAACATCCCTTTTAGATAGAGTTGTCTTCTACATGTCCTTAAGGATAGTATAAGATTGTGAAGAACACTTGAAACTAGCATAACATATTTCTATCAACCATATTATTATAATACATCAAGAAAAACATCTGAGGATATCAGTATTGCATACCAAGGAATTGAGTAGTACAATGAAGAGTACTATTTGTCCTCCTTAGTTAGTGCCATGGAAGTTTTGACCAAATATTATTATAGAAAAACTCTTTGGTATATCAAAGAGATAGAAATTGATGCTTGTTTTCCCCTAAGACCCTAGAAACCATATATTCTCCTTGAAAACCTTAGCCTTTATAACAAAAGAACAAATTTCCTACATAATTTACAATGTCATGAATTTGAGAATTCCACCAATTCAGTGATACTCCAAACAAATTTTTAGAAAAAAAAATGCCTATCACAAAAGACTCCATGTGTGGCATTGATCACCATTCTTTCACTCTGTAGTAAATATTTTTTGGTGGACTCACCAATATAATTTATTTTGAACCCTCTCCACAGATTTCTCTTAGGGCATTGATTATGTTGGGCTATATCTTACATAATATTTCTAACGGCTATGTGGTCCCATGACACACACCTACAACATATCATCCATATATGACACAAACTAAATGGTTAAGTTCCTCTCATAGTAAATTAACAATCTCACCCAATCACGCAACACACCACAGACCAAAATGCCTTCCCTCACTATGCAAGTTGGCCTTTATTTTGAGAAGACTAGGAATTTGAGGGTAAGCATGACGAGGGTGTCATTTTCTCAAGATGAGTCTCTTATAAGGATAATTACTTTAATGATAAATAAAATCACAATATTGACCACTCACTTCTTACCATTCCCACACCATTAAACAAACCCTAAAAATATCATCCTTAAAATATCTTGTGTAGTTTCCTAATGTCATTCAAGTAGAATCTCATATTACTTATGTCAATAATGGTGCAACCATTTCTTTATTCTCTTAAAGGAACTCTTTCTATATATGCACCTCGTCAAACATAAATCATCGAGTCAAAATGAATGGAAATGAATGAATAAGAGGGTGTGTCGAGGAGTGTCAGCAAGTGCTAGGCGTACCAAGGAGGGAGTGGCAAGGCATGCTAGGCAGTTCCAAGGCATGCTAGGGAATGCTAGGCCATGTCAAGAAGAGTCAGGGTGTGCTAAAATGTGCCAGATAGTGCCAAGGCATGCCAAGACATTCCATGTGCTAAGGCATGATAAGATGTGCCAGGTGTTAGGGGATGCGAACGTGTGTCAAGGAGTGTCAAGGCAACAAAAGGGAACACCAAGTAAAATGCAAAGAAATTAACACATAAGAGGGTTAATAAGTTAGGACCTTACCTTTTCAAGAGGGGCATGCACCAACTCTAGTACCAATACATGCCAAGGGTCAAGTGCTAGTATGTCTTAAGTGATAGATCATACTCTATTACGTCTCTCTTAATTGTGAATAATTGATCTCAAATAAATTTTATCTTAAACCATGGAAAGGCATTCTAGGGAATTCCAATGCATGCCAAGAATTTCTAGGTTCCACTAAGTGCCAAGAGACAATATGTTCCATGGAGTTATAGGGCATGTTAGGGAGTGAGAAGGTGTGTCAAAGACTATTAGTGCATGCTAGGGAGTGTTAGGGACACACAAGGGAGTGCTAGGTCAAAATGAATAGAAATGAATGAATAAGAGTGTGTTCTAGGGAGTTTCAATGAGTTCCAGGTGTGTCAAGGATTGAATGTCCTAAGATAAGTTAAAAATAAGAATTATAAGAGGCTATTATGTGGTTGCAACAAGGAGCTAGACAAAGAAGTTTCAAGAAAAGGGAGACTTTGGGTTGGGCACAACATTGTTTTGTCAATGACTTGGTTGGGTTTTCAAGTCGTAAAAAATGTAAGCTTATCTATAAGGGCATGATATCTAGGGAGTGTCAATGTGTGTCAGGGAGTGTTAGGGAGTGCCATGGAAACACAAGGGAGAACTAGTTCAAAATGCATGGAAATGAATAGATAAAAATGTGTGATAGGGAGTTCGAATGAGTTTTAGGTGTGCTAAGGAGGTTGTGAAGGTTATATGTTAGGCAATGCCAGTGCATGTTAGGGAGTGGTAGGGTGTGCTAGGGAGTGCCAAATCATGCCTAGGAATGTCGATAGTGTTAACACGTGCCACATAGTGCAAAGGGATTTCTAAACATGCAAGGTGCTATGGCATGTCAAGATGTAAACTATGTTGTTCAACTATTTTATGGCCATTGTTGGATGAGAGTCTTGACTTAATAACTTGTAACATGTTAACTGGGATAAGTTGAAATCAGACATCAGTAGACTAAGACGAGTTATAGTCAGTTCTTAGGTGAACAAGGAATAGTATAGTTGTAGTAACCGTAACTTGGTCAAGCTGTTGTTGTTGATGAAGGACTTGGTTAGGTTCCTAAGTCCCAAAAAAAGTAAGGGTAGTTGTGAGGGCATGATAGCTAAGGAGTGTCAGGGAATGCCAAGGAATGAAAATGCATGCTAACATATGCCAAACAGTGTCAAAGAATAGTGAGGAGTGTTAGGAATTGTCAGGGCATCACAAGGGAGAACTAGGTAAAAATGCATGGAAATGAACGAATAAGAGTGTGTGCCAAGGAGTGTCAGCGAATTCTAGGTGTCCCAAGGAGAAGTATGCAAGGAGAAGTTCATAATAAGACTTGCAGGAGGCAAGCCTATGGTTCCCATGTTGCAAAAAATGTAAGAGTAGTTGTGAAGGCATGATAGCTAAGGAGTGTCGAGGCATGCTAAGTAATGAAAGGTGTGCTAACACATGCGAGACAATTTTGTGGTCTAATGGTTTGATTTAATTTTATGGTGTTATTTTTATTGTCTACTTTGTATAGCACTATGTTTCCTAGTTTGGAACATTATAGTCAGTGAGTTCTAGGTGTGCTAAGGAGGGGGTGAAAAGGTATGCTATGCATTACTGCCAAGGCATGCTAGAGTGCTAGGCAAGCATACCCAAATGTACCAAGCACCAAGGTGTGCCAATGTGTGCTAAGTAGTGTTAGGGAGTGGCAGAGAAGCATAAGGGAGCACTAGGTCAAAATGCATGGAAATGAATGAATAATGGTGTGTGACAGGGAGTGTTAGCGAGTTCCAAGTGTACTAAGGAGAGAGTGACGTGGTATGCTAGGTTGTGCTAAGTCATGCTATATTGCTAGGGTGACATACAACCAAGATGTTCCAAGTGTTGGGGTGTGTCAACATGTGCTAGGACGTGTTAGGGATTACCAGGGAAACACAAGGCAGCACTAGATAAAATTTTTGTATGCAAATGAACAAATAAGAGTTTGTGATTGGAAGTGTCAGTGAGATATAGGTGTGTTGATGGAGTAACAAGGTATGGTAGGCAGTGATAAGACATGCTAAAGGCTAGGGAAACATGCCAAGATGTGTCAGGTGCTAGGGTGTGCCAATGCATGGCAGGGAGTGTTATGGAGCGACAAGGAAACAAAAGGGATCATTAGTTTCAAATACATGGAAATGAATGAATAAGAGTGTGTGACAAGGAGTGCTAGTGAGTTTTAGGCGTGGTAAGGAGGGAGCAACAAGGTATGTTAGGTAGTGCTAAGGAATGCTAGAGTGAAAAGGCAACATATCAAGATATGCCATGTGCCAGGGTGTGTCAATGCATGCCAATGAATGTCTGGTAGTGCCACAAAAACACAAGGGAAAAATATTTCAAAATGCATGGAAGTGAAGAGATAAGAGTGTGTGATAGGGAGTGTCAATGAGTTCAAATTGTTCTAAGGAGGGAGTGACAATGATATATGTTAGGCAGTGCTAAGGCATGCTAGAGTGCTAGGGCATGTCAAAGACTCCTAGGGTGTGATAGGGAGTGCAAAGCATGCTAGAAAATGTAGGGGGTGCTAACACACGAAACATAGGACTAAGGGATTGTTAGACGTGCCATGTGTTATGGCATGTCAGGATGTAAATTGTGTTTCTTAGTTGTTTGATGGCCATGGTTGGACGTGAGCCTTGAATTGGTAACTTTTTAAGTGGGATGCATTGAGATTGGACATGAGTAGCCTAAGATGTGTTATAGGTAGTTCTTAGGTGAACAAGTCATATTCTAGTTGTAGTAACTATAACTTGGTTAAGTTCTTGTAGTTGGGGCAAGACTTGGTTGGGTTCCTACCAAGTCTAAAAAAAATAAGGGTAGTTGTGAGGGAATGATAGCTAAGGAGTGCCAGGGCATGTAAGGGAATGAAAAGGTGTGCTAACACATGACTGAAATTGTCAATGGATGGTGAGGAGTGTTAGGGGGAGTAAGGGAAACACAAGGGAGAACAAGGTCAAATTGCTTGGAAATGAACAAATAAGAGTGTGTGGCAAGGAGTGTCAGTGAATTCCGGGTGTCCCAAGGATGAAATGTTTTAGGAGAAGTTTAGAATAGGACTTGCAGGAGGCAAGCCTATGGTTGTGATAAGGCATGGACAAAGCAATTTAAGAGAAAGGGAGACTTTGGGTTGGGCACACTATTGTTTTGCTAATGAATTGGTTGGCTTCCCAAGTCACAAAAAAGAAAGGTTATTTGTGAGGATGTTAGTGTCAGTCAGTTCAGTCTGTGATGAGTGATCAAATATGCTCTTAAAAGGTGTTTTTAGGGTGTCAAGTTAATTTTTTTTCATTTTAGTGAGTCTTCAAATAAAAATTTGGTCACTGGTTAGTGCGTCTAGCGCTATTTCAACCCTCTCAAGAATTTCATATGTCGGTCACTTTCATCACACAGTTGAGTCTACCATCATGAAAACATCATTAATATCACTTTAGTCACATCATCATGGTCTCCATTAATCTCAATGTCACCATTTGGTCATTAGGGTTAAGGTCACAAAATCAGTCATTTCATGTATAAATCTAGCAAATGAGGAGTAGCAATAGGTAAATTTGTTCAATAACACTTGATTTCAAATGTAATTTATTTTTTTAGATGTAATAATGTTCATAAGGTTCTAAAGTTATAGGAAAGAGGTCCTAAGGCTACAAAACTAAAAAAGAAAGTGAATTGGTGAGGTGGGCCATCCTACCTCATTAATCACTTAGACACCAAAAGAAAATTATAAAAGCACATGGACGAACTCATTCACACTCATTTCACTTGTCTACCATCCTAGCATCGAGCTCCTCCCTCTCCTTTGCAAAAAAATTTGATTCCATAGCCCTCACCGAAAAAAATTGACTCTCGTTGCGCACAAAGAGCCTTTGCTGTGCATAGAGAGCCTTCGCTATGCACAAAGAGCCTTCACTGCGCACATGGTAGAGTTGTCCAAAATTTTTTTTTGACCACCAAAATTCATTTTTCAAAGCTCCTATTCAGTCATTTCATTCTCTCGGCTGTATAACGAGTAAGTTTAATCATTTTCATGCCCTCCTTTGCCTCATATGTCAAGGAAATGATCAAATACTTCTTATAGGGCTTACATGATTTTGATGGTTTTGATCCTCAAATGACAAGTTTCTACCCTAAACCCTAGATTCCTTGTCCCTACACCTCTATTTGCAACTAATACACCATTTCCATCCATCACAAAGCCTTATTCTCTCATTTTCTATCATTTTCCTCTAAACCCTAATCTACCCTATCTCTTTCTAGGATAGGCCTATGTTTTGGCCTTTCCCACCCCCTCCCCTCACTCATTTCCCAAAATTCCTTTTTCCCCTACTCACTTACATCATCCCCTACCCTCCTAAATTTCCTTACAAATTTAGGAAACTCTTAAGTCCATCATATCACCTCAATCCCTCACAGCAGAAAATTTCACTAAGTTTGCTTGCCTTTCACCTAGGGTTTGAAGTATGGAGCTTGACTCATCACCATCAAAGAAGAGGAATTACAACAAGGGTGGAAAGATTCTGAGGTTTGAGTGCTCTAATTCCAATGAAATCACTGCCTCCCCATTTGTCATGAAATTCTTTGAAGATGTCAATTGTTTAGGGTTTTGTCAAAGAGTGTCGGAACTAGGTTACCATGAGCATCTCACATGTATATTTTCCCTCACCTTGAAGGAATAAAAGGTCACCATTGCAAGGACTAATTTCATGTTTTCAATGGATTCCATCTCTCAAGCTACAAGCATACCAAACCATGGTGAAAACAGGTTCAAAGGCATGAACCCAGACCTAGAAGAGTACAAACCCTACTTGAAATCACAATACAAAGGAGCTCACTAACATGTTTTCCCATTAAAATACTTGTTGGAGAGATATGCACCATTGATGAAGGCTTTCATGAAGTTATTCACATGTGAGGGCAGATTTTCTAGGCTATATCAATACCACATAAGAATGGTCATGCACTTTACAACTGCCAAGTCTCTAAATTTGTCCCACTACTTGTATAGGAGCCTAACCAAAATGTCTGAAAGGGTGCAATTGAAAGGCAAAGTGAATTATCCCAGTCTCTTTCACCATAGCCTAATAAAGGTTATAGTACTCCATCAGTTGAAAGATAATAACATGACACAAGACACCTCCATTGAGGCAGCCTTGAAAGCGCATATAACCACTTCACGAAGCCAGCACCAAACCATGTGATTACAACCCATGGAGGTGGGGAAATCAAGAAAACATGATGAGGTTTCCAAGGCAACTAGGCCTGAGGTGACAAATACATATCATAGAGGTAGAAGCCTTGTGTTTCCTCCTAAAATTGATGAAGGGGCCAAACCTACTACATCAACAGAACAAGGATCACCATCACATCATGAGGCTTCTTTGCATGATGAGGAGCCCATTGAGCATGACTTTGACCTAGTTGACTTGGAGGCACATGATGAGCATCAAACCCAGTAAAAAGTCATCAAAGAGAAATATTATCAGATTGTGGATCTCAAGGACAATTTGGAATGGGCCAAATTCATCATTTCATTCCTTGAGCAAGAAAACAATTAACATAAGGAAAAACAACTAGTCACGAAGAAAGAGAAATTCAAAGCCAAGAAACAAGAGATGAAAGGAAAGGTAGTGGTGGACCATGAGGACAGTGAGCATTGTTGTGGAAGTAAATCCCCTCTGCGGATAGAGGCGATCCCTACTAGCCTAGATGGGGTCTAGCAACAATCAAACAATGCTATCACGCAGGTTCCTAATTGCAAACTAAAGACCAATGATGAGGGCCTACCTAGATTCCAATGCTAGTACTTGTAGAAGAGTCGAAACTCTCGTTCCTTTGCTCTGGCTAGTCACGATCCCCACGATCTCCATGAATGGACACCTGCACATGCAAAGAACGACACAAACACAAGCATAAAATCCAATAGATGCAACTATATATCAGTCAGAAAGGATATAACGCATCATCATTACAAAAGACAATATGAGTGGAACCATAATGATAGTCATATATTATTGATAAACAAAGAAGAATACAACCATAGTTCTGACATCAAATCCTCCTTTGGCTGGGTGATCAGCAGCACATGTCTTGCAAAGCTTGTTGGGAATGGGGAACAAGCCTCTCTCTCCTTGGTTACTTGGACAAGAATCTCCTTACTTTAGATTTAGCCTTATGGGAATGAAGGAGGTTTCTTGCAGCATGAACTTAGCAATTCTCAAACTTTGGGACTTTTGAACTTGGAACTAGCTTGCCAAAGACAAAAGGACAAGCTTTTATAGATAGAGGAGAAGGAGTTAGGATCATCCACAATATTCATGGGATTGGCTTTATCACTAAGAAGCTTCCATGAGAGGTGGCAAACCTCTTCCCCTCTATGGAGATTCGAAGCCAAACTAAACCAACTCAAGATAGATTCAGTTTATGAGTGGGTTTGGAAGAACCTTCAGATGTTGGTTTGTTAAAAACACTACCCGTTTTGGCTGGCGCGAGTGCATCTTTGAGACAGAGCGCCAGCTGGCATGCCCTCTTTGGAGGATTTCCCCCATTGGCGTGAGTGATACAAAGTGAAACCGCGCTAATGGAAAAAGGGTTGTTTTTATGGGTTTTTTGTAGAAGATGTCTTCAGGGCATATGAAGTTCATACTTAGGGGAATATAATGCAAGTGTTTCCAGGTCATGTCACTTCTCACAGGTCCCGGAATGAGTCGTCCAAGGTGTGGGAGAAGGGGTAACAGGGACGGTGACAAATTGTTGTGTAACAGATGACCCCTAAAGCATGAGGCCCAAAAGAGAGAGAGGGGTGAAATTATTTACAAGAACATGGCCAACTGAAAACACTGCCACCAGAGAACCTGCGTGGAGAAGTACAACTGATATCTCAATTACATGATGTATGTGGTATGGGCGCAGCCATCCATAACAGAGTACATCAAGATCTAGATCCAAGGTATGGACGCAGCCATCTAGTGAGGACCGATAAATAGACTCAGGCATGGTCACAGCCATCCAGTGAATGAGTCATGTAATGATCATAGTAATCCACAAAATCACAACCTAGATCCCAACAAACAAAATCCAGGGTCTTGCGGTCCATCTCGACCCGAACAAAGTACAAGTTCAAGCATGCGAATATGGGAGTCGAAGTCGAACATGCAGGAACATCATCTGATTACCAGTTAATGATGAAAACTGTTAACAGATGCGAGAGGTACCACCAATAATGACAATGGTCCTCAAGGTACGATAGGTACAATCTACGGCGTGCAAATCAGTGAGCCAGCGTCGAACACCCGTAGAATCATTCGATCGAAGGCCAGTGATGAAAACCTCATGTCGAACACGAAGAACCTGCCATTGAGGCATGCAGGCTCCAAGGCACCTAGAGGGAGTCTCTAAGTCAACTTCCTGGATAATGAGCTGAAGTCGACAGGAAGCAACCTTGATCGAACGTGGGCCATAGTGTTTCCCACATCATCAACACGAGACAGAGAAGGATAATATTTCGTGAATTAGGATTATGTGAGTTATCAGAGGGAGGTTGAGTATTCTGTAGAGGTCAACTTCTCTTGAACATATCAGAGGCATGACAGTGGACTTGGCAATATTTGACATCAAATGATCAGAGGTCATGGTGACAGGGCAACGAGTAGATGAGAGGTCAAACTGGATCACCCAAACCCATGGAAGCAAGTGAAAAATGAGATGAGATGTCCCCACTCAGAAATGAATGCAGACAAGTGCCATGTTCAAGAGTGACATACCGCTGACACGACAATGATTCTGGTTCCATTTTCCCCACCATTTCTGGTGAGAACCCCCGTTATTTTTAATGACAAGCTTGACGGGGATAGCATATGCTTGTAAAGCGTCATTTCGATGGAATCCAATGTCATCAAGTTTTAACGAGTCAGACAAAGGAAGAACTCGGTGTCTTTTCATGTTTAGAGAGTTTGCAAAGACAGTGGAAAAGTAAACTCCAGGGGTGTCCTTTTTCGTAAAGTTGTGTCTCTCGAGCCTGAAAAGTTATAAAAAAATGCTCAAAAGAACCGCCTGACCATTACGATCAAGGAGTACTTTTCATGGTTAGTGATTTCGACCTAAAAAATTAAAAAAACGATCGAAACCATGTCGCTTCGTAACCATTAGTGAACCTAAAATGACAAGGGTCTGAAGATCTTTTCCTCTTTACGTGGTCAAAAAAGGGTTTAAAGATGACCACCTATCATTTACGTTTAACAAGTCGAGAGGAATGACTCAGCATTCTTTTCAAGTTTAGAGAGTCAGAAAATAGCAGAAAGATGACTCCATAATGACTTTTTCGTGTATTTACCGAGTTCGAAAAAGTATAAAATACAACTCGTTTCGTCACCTAAGTAGCACAAAAACCTGTCGTTGCACAAAAACAAGTGTAAAATCCATTTTCGAAAAAAATATATATTAAAATATTTATAAAAAATACTTTTAAAACATTTAAGTATGGGGGTTTACGTAGTGCATTATATTAGATATCATTTTGGGATTCAACTGTGTTAAGTAAGTCATTCACATATGACGATTTCCATGAGATGTAGTCTTAACTGACTAATTTCTCATGATTTTTTGAATAGTTCACTTAGCACTCATTGCATCGGGTGATGCTCATAGGGGTGAATAAGTGGGATTGAAACTAGTGAAATGTGGAGAACGAATCACATAGCATCAATCATCACTTCCGGGGCTTGCACCGGGTAACTAGGACTTCCCAGGAGGTGATGATTGATGCTATGTGATTCGTTCTCCACATTTCACTAGTTTTAATCCCACTTCTTCACCCCTGTGAGCATCACCCGAAGCAATGAGTGCTAAGTGAATTATTCAAAAAATCATGAGAAATTAGTCAGTTAAGACTACATCTCATGGAAATGGTCATACGTGAATGAATTACTTAACGCAGTTGAATCCCAAAATGATATCTTTTAAAACCTATTTAGGGTTAAAAAGGCTATAAACATGTGAAAATGGTAAAAACAAAAATTACTTTTTACTTTTACCTCATTGGAGAGTGACAATAGTGCTTTTGGTGTGCGATCTTCAGGTAATGATTGTGACGAATCTGTGCGACCATTCGGAGCACTCTCAGTTCCAAGTAAGAGGCCTCCTCTCCTACTCCATTTTTATCCATTTTTTAGTTGCTTTCGCTTGTTTTATCGACCTCTGTCAAGGGATTTTTAAAAAATAGGGTTGTGCCCATTGGCGTGGGTATCGGGCACAGACCCGCGCCAATGGGCTCCTTTTCTCCAAAGGCTCGCGCCCATGGGCGTGACTGTTTTAGAAACAGTCGCACCAATGGCTGAGTGCACCCTTGTTTCAAATTTTAACAATTTTAAAGCAATTTTACTGCATTTCTAAGTTTTCCAAAGATCTAATTGATGTTTTTGACCTTGTGGTTTCAGGGAAACAAGTAAAATTGTGCTCCAATGGAAGGAAAGAGAGCATGACAGGGTAGACGAATTGGCCATAGCAGATGAAGACTATATGGAAGCCCTTAGAAATTACGAGCTAAAGAAATACTTCCTCACGTCCTATCTACGAGCTCAGCCAGAGCTCTTACAATACTTAATAAACCTTTGGGATGAACGTGATCAAGTGTTTCATATACGAGACCGAGTACTAGAACTGGACGTATTTGACATCTATTTCATCACAGGATTGTTGTGTAGAGGGTTGGTGCCCCTATTGATAGGTAGCAGACCATCCGGTGAGAAGATGGAGGAGGTGATGGCTCAAGTGTGCCCAAGGGCAAAGTTTGGATCTGGCAGCTCAAAAGTGGACATCGCCACTATTCTGGACCTAATAGTCAAAGCAATGTTGTTCACCATCACACGGGCTATGGGGGCACAAGCGCCCCACGAAGCAACAAAGAACCAACTTATACTAGGTACAGAGTGTCTAAATCTGACCATCTTGTTATAGCTCCAAATCTCACTATTATGGTTTGTGATGCTGCACTCATGGCCTAGGGAAACACCTCCTTCCAGACCTGGTCCAAAATCTAAAACATAGTATTTTATCCCCTAGGGCTTTTGGGTGGAACCCTAGCAGACTAAAAGTTGTCTAAACAAAGAAACATGCACACACACAGCCATTATGCTAGTAAAAACTAATTCTAAAGTAAGAAGGACGTACCTCAGGTCCTACGTTCGGGTAGTTCCTCAAGGGTCCAAACCCTTCTTCACGTCCCTTTCGCTCCTTTGCCCTGCAAAACCAACAATTCCAAAGAATGCAGCAGTATATGGACAAAGATTATACAAAAATCATCTTTATGTTATACAAGAAGGAAGTTAGTTATGAACTTTTAAACATCCATTCATATATGAAATTCAAACATGAACATCATTAACATAAAGAAGAAGCATATCGGGAATCAAGACGTGTTTCTTTATTAGACAAATAGAAAGTACAAAAAGAGTAATATCACCTGAGCAACCTCTGCAGGCTCAAAGCTTAGCCTCCTTCTAGATCTGTCCCGCCTCAAGCCTCTAACATATCTCCTTCCAATACTCACTCCAAGATGCCATAACTAAGGGATGAACATCAAATCACAAGGAAACAAGGGTTTCCTGTACAAATGGGGGAAGTGCAAAAGGCACAAGGGTCTTCAGACCTGATCAGGGGGAAATCTCAGTATAATAACCTTTCTCTATCTTCTCTCCTCCTTTAGGCCTTCCCTTTGGTGTCTTTTTATACCAATTCCAAAGTAGTTTTTTAGTTAGGAATTGGTTGGGAACAGTTGAGGCCACGGGAACTAACAGGTGATCAGCAGGTAAAACCCGCGATCTCTGCCTGAAAATAAGGAGTTTTATATTTTTTTAAGTGTTTTAATACATATACGCCGGTTGGGTATATATGAACCCGCGTATACACGCGTTTAACTCAGGGCAATGTCATGTACAGGGAATAAAACACTGTTTTTTAGATTTTGGACCAGGTCTGGAAGGAGCGGTTTCCCTAGGCCATGAGTACAGCATCACAAACCATAATAGTGAGATTTGGAGCTATAACAGATGCCCCCTAATTTATGAGGTCAGAAGGGGTACATGATGGCCGAAATATATTAAGCAAGTACATGGAAAGGAAACCTGCCAAAAGCTGAGGAGTACTTCACCGGAAGTCAGCTTGCCAAGCCAAAAAAGAAGATCAGAAAGAAACACCGTCTGAGGCAGGCATACCCATGCTCAGAGAAAGCAAAGCAAAGCATGTCCGCATATCAAGTACAAGCGGATCCACTAAGTATACAAGTATAAATGACTGGAAAATACATAATGGATCATCTGATCATGATCGAACAAGTACATGTCTGAATATCACATATAAACTGTCAATGATGTTGGAAGATACAACAGATCACTGATATCAAAGACTGATCCCAAGAGGTACCAACTGAACATGATGGATAAGGATGGTACTGCACTGCAAACTTAGGTGCCAGCATATAGAATGTTGCCATGACTGACTGCAACATATAAGGTGGAATGGTATCAACTAGCAGCAACAGGAGTAACTGTCAAGTGAACCAATGAATGCTGATACAACCTGAGGTCTTCACCGACCGCCGTGGTACATTTCTACACCATGGGAATAAATGATCTGAAGTCGACCATGTAAAAAATCGTTTGATTACCAGTCATTGATGTATACCGTTAACAAACGCGAGACTACTCACCGATAATGATAATGAGCATCAAGGTACCCAGTACAAACTAACAAGTGCGAATAAATGAGCTAAAGTCGAGCACCTGTAAGAATCTATCAATCAGGAGACAATGATGGTTTCCCACTATCGACAGTGAAGGATCTGCCACTAATGACTGCAAACCCCAAGGTACTGCCAGATGGACTCTAGATCTTTGCCCCAGAGCAATGAGTCGGAGTCGATAGGGAAAGATCTGCTAGAAGGAAGGCATTAAGGCATCATTCATCAATCTAG
>APFE030250501.1:12140-25446 GCA_000404065.3 Pinus taeda | reverse complement strand
TACAAAGAAGCCATTGCCTAACTTCTACTTAAGCAAAGTACTTCTTTAGGTAGAGCCCATTTCGGGGCTCCGCCAGCTTGTTTCCCTCAAAATCGATTAACTCATACGATCCTTTTTCTAAAACTCATTTAATAATGAAAGGACCGTACCACATAGGCTTAAACTTGCCTGCCCCCAAGGCATCTTTATCTTGGTCATAGACCAAGACAAGGTCGCCTTTAGAAAAGACTCAAGGACGGACAGATTTATCATACTACACTTTTACCCTTTTCTTATGGGCCTCATTCATCGTGGCGGCATCTCGACGCTGCTCATCGAGATGTTCCAAGAGAAGGAGGTGCTCTTCGAGACTCGAAGTCTCTGGAAGGAGCTCTACAGCTAACTTGAGAGACGGAATTTCACATTCGATCAGAAAGATAGATTCCATCCCGTAAACTAACTGAAAAGGCGTAAAACCAGTAGCAGTCCTTATGGAGGTCCGGTATGCCCAAAGAGCCGAATACAACATAACGTGCCAATTGGACCAATTTTTGTTGATTGTTCGTTGGAGTATCGTCTCAAGAGTTTTATTGACTGCCTCAACATGTCCATTGGCCTGAGGATAATAAGGAGACGAATGATCTTGACAGAAACCTAATTTAAGGGCCAATTCAGACATGAGTTGATTCTGGAAGTGATTGCCATGATCAGTGACAATCTCTCTCAGGACACCAAATCTTGAGATAACCTTCGCCGCGGCGTATACGTGGGTTGGTAATATGAAACCCGCGTACACGCGGGCCCTATACGCGGCTGTGTATACAGTAACCCGGCAGCTCAAAAGTGGACATCGCCACTATTCTGGACCTAATAGTCAAAGAAATGTTGTTCACCATCACACGGGCTATGGGGGCACAGGTACCCCATGAAGCAACAAAGAACCAACTTATACTAGCTACAGAGTGTCTAAATCTGACCATCTTTAATTGGGTGGCAGTGGTGACGACCAACATAAAGAGGTAGCTTACAAAAGGTAAGCATGGCAAACTGCAGTAGTTTGGGTATGGTTCCATCCTAGTGACATTCATTTTGGAATGGGTACTAATCTTTCAGGGCCAAGGGGCCTTTATACCTGATCTGGCGCCTCGAGAGCT
This sequence comes from Pinus taeda, assembly GCA_000404065.3. Classification (NCBI taxonomy): domain Eukaryota; kingdom Viridiplantae; phylum Streptophyta; class Pinopsida; order Pinales; family Pinaceae; genus Pinus; species Pinus taeda. The sequence goes on along the minus strand of APFE030250501.1, from coordinate 24,313 downwards.
GAGAATGGCTCATTGGGCAGCACTGATGCCTAGAGGGGGGGGAGGCCAACAAATGTCATGGAGGCCAGAGTTTTTTGAGTGGCTTCACCGCCAACTGATCGTGGTCGAGGATTGGCCGTATGCAGGGACTGACTTCACAGGTGACCCTGATCTCCCACTGTCGGAGGGAGGGGATTGGGACGAGGAGATAGGTATGACCTCGTTTTTATTTTGTGTTCTTATGATTTTTTTGTTAATACATGCTTGTTCTAATAACATTTATATGCATATGCAGATGTTGGCCCCGTGTGTCCAACTGGCATGTCTCCCATTGTGAGGAGACACCAAGCTGCAGCAGCGGATCCTCAGGAGGAGGGTGGTGACAGAGGAGAGCTCATTCAGAACCTCGAGGCTATCACTCGAGGGATTCTCGATTACGCTCAGCTAGCGGATGTCCCACTAGCATACCAGAGGCACACGGCGGGGGTGCCGACTCGCATCCACCGACTCCTGAGACGTTTAGTGCAAGCGGTGACGTGCTACCATGAGCACCACCGGGACTAGATATCTAGGCTTTCTTTTCCATGCATATTTCTTGAGACACATGTTGTCTCCGGATGTACTAAGACAAACATGTATTTCTTTTGATGATGCACACGGTGCAAACATTTGGACACACACACACACACACACATATATATATAGATATGTTTTATGGTTTATTGTGCTTTATGCTTTTTATGTTATTTTGAATTACATGTTATGCAAATGCCTGTCCAACACATAATTAGCTAATGCATCAGTTAACGTATTAAATCGTCTTGGAATATGTTGATAAGTAATGAAATCAAAATCCCTTTCTAACAACTTAACACATAAATACAACCTTAAAATCCAATGGTCTCTGATGGAATAACGTCCTTTGAGCTGGTGGACGACAAGATGAGAGTCCAAGTTCACAACCAATGTTCGAATACCGAGATTAATCGCCTCGGCTAGTAACTCAATCACAGCACTATACTCAGTGACATTGTTCGTGGTACAACCTAGACAAACCCCTTGAAGGTCTACTAACTCACCATGAGGATCGTAGATCACCGATGCCGTAGAGGACAAGTTGCGTGTACTGCAGGAGGCACCATCAGCGAAACCAATGTAAGGCGAACCAGACATCTGTCCAAGAAGCAAAAAGGACACAATAAGTGGAAATCATGCCGACACACCAAAACAAAAACATGAAAACATGCACACACAACACACTTGCTAAAGCACACATATGTACAAAAAATAGAGTGCCTGGAATCATGCATAATATTTTTTCAAGTAAAGCCCATTCTGGGGCTTATCCAGGGGATTCCCTTCATAGTCAATAAGCTTGTAGGCATCTTTTTGCAAAACTCTCTTTACAATGTAAGGCTCGTGCCACATGGGCTCAAATTTTCCTGCCCTTAGCTTATCATTGGCTTGATCATAGAGCGGGACTAAATCTCCCTCAACAAAAGAGAAAGGATAAGCAGTGTGATCGAATTGAGTTTTCACTCGCTTCTTCTGTGCTTCGATAGCTAAAGAGGCTAGTCGACGAGTCTCGTCTAGCTTCTCCAAGTAAATAGGTCGTTCTTCTACCGGAGTAATGTCAGGGAGTAATTCGACGACTAATTTTAATGAAGGAATCTCACACTCGATAGGAAGGGTAGCCTCCAATCCATAAACCAACTGGAAGGGAGTGAAACTGGTGGCATCCTTCATAGAGGTTCGGTAGGCCCACAAGGCAGAGAACAACATCAAGTGCCAGTCAGACTTATGCATGCCAATGGTTCATTGAAGCATCATAACCAAGACCTTGTTAATGGCTTCTACTTGATCGTTGGCCTGAGGATAGTATGGAGTCGAACTATCGTTCCGTAGGCCCAACTGAGTTGTAAGCTCAGTCATCATATGATTACGAAAATGCTTACCGTGATCAGTGACGATGGCCTGAGGGACTCCGAACTGTGAGATAACATGATTGAATAAAAACTGCATCGCGGTGTGACCATCTTTGGACAATGTAAGCATCGCCTCAACCCATTTCATGAAGTAATCAATGGCAACGATGATATACCCATGCCCCCTGACCGAGCAAGGTTTACAGGTTATATAATCGATGCCCCATTTCGCAAAAGGGCCAATGGTAACAACGAGGTGCAGTGGAGTAGGAGCTGCACGCATCTTTTGTTGGTAGATTTGGCACTCGTGACAAGAGCGGATGGCAAGAATACAATCCTTAAAGATGGAGGGCCAAAAGTAACCAGCGCGGAGGATTTTCTGTGCAATGGCATATCTGGACATGTGACCACCACAGGCACCAGAGTGGCAGTCATTTAAAACTCTCTCGGCTTCTTTGAGTGCTAAGCATCGACGGAGAATAGAATCAACGCCGAGACGGTGCAGGGTGTCCCCAACAATGCGATATGGTTGGGCTTGATGGCGTATCCGTCGTCGAGCATCTTTAGATGTCTCGGGACGAAAAGAGGATGTCTATAAATAGACAATGATATCCCCGTACCAGGGATCGAGGATGCTGATTAGGAAGACAGTTTCGTCCGGAATGTGATCCTCTAACCGAGAGGGTGTGGCACGAGATGGCAAAGAGCACAACAATTCAGTGAAGACAAGCGATTTCTTGGACTTGGCAGTAGTGAATTCCAAGTCGAACTCTTGGAGGATGACAATCCATTTCGAGTACTTGTCCCCCAGTAGCGGACGTGACAAGATGTACGTCATCGGGTTGCAATCAGAGATCACTGTCGTAGTGCGCAACAAGATATAATGGTGGAAGCGTTGGACATGACAAACGGCGACCAATGCCAACTTCTCGACGTAAGCATATCAAGATTCTGTATCTAATAAATTGTGGCTAAGATAATAAATGACGTGTTCAGTGCCATCATCGTCATCTTGAACAAGAACCATGCCAATGGTGGTATCAGCGGCAGCCAGATACAAAGTGTAATCGCGATGATAATTTGGAGGATGCAACAAAGGAGTGGAAACAAGGAGAGCTTTGAGATGTTAGAAAGACTCTTGAGCGATGGCATCCCATCAAAACGGGGTGTCTCACTTTAGTAACCACATAAAACCTTTGGCCACCTCGGCATAGTTTGGGATGAAGCATTGTAAAAAGTTTGCTTTAACCTACAAGCTCTACAATTGCTGCAAGGAAGCAGGGGTAGGAAGATTCAAAATGGCCTCGACTTTAAGGGGATCCAAATGGGTGCCCTCTCAGGAGACGATAAACTTGAGAAGTCTGCCAGACTCTACACAGAAGACACACTTATGCAGGTTGAGCCGAATACAGTAGTGTCGACAGTGGAGAAAGATTTCGTGGAGATGCACAGGATGGTCTTGACGCTCAGCTGAATGAGCTGGAAGATCATCCAGGTAATGCTGCACGATGTGTCGAATATCATGGAATGCATAAGACATCACGCGTTGGAAGGTAGCACCGGCGTTCTTTAGACCGAAAGGGAGCCTTTTGTAAGAGAAAGTGCCCCACGGACAGATAAAGGTGGTATTGTGTTGATCAGCTGGTGCAATATTAATTTGGTTATAACCAGAGAAATTGTCCATAAACGAGTATATCTCACTTCCAACACACTCATCAATGAGTTGGTCAATGAAGGGTGTGGGGTAGTTATCCTTTGGACAGGCTCGATTAATATCACAGTAATCAGCACAGACTTTGATAGTACCCTACTTTTTATCCACAGGGACAATATTAGAAACCTAATCTGTGAGTGGGATGGGGTAGATAAAGCTAGCCTTTAGAAGCTTTTCGACTTCCGCCTTAATGGCTACAGCCTTTCGAGGGTGCACGGGGCATAAATGCTACCGAACAGGCTTAGCTCTGGGATACGTAGGTATCTCATGCACCACAATGCTTGGGTCGATACCGGGAATTTCTTCATGAGACCAATCAAAGACATCACGAAACTTGCAAAAGAGACCAATATAAAGTTGAATTTCCTCAGGAGTACAGGTCACTCTGATATAGATATGCTCGACAATCCCTGGTTTAACAAATATGTCGATCGGTTGAGTTTGCGTGATATTTCCCATATTCCCTTCAGAGGACACTTGATATACTTGGATGGGTGTCTGAAGGGGTTGTGAAGGGAGACAACAAGCAAACCGCTCGAGACAGGCAAGCATTTCCCAATGGGTAGGGAGGAACGAGGAACGATGGTGAATATTGAACCAAGGGGGTTCCTCGAGAGACATGGTCTCTATAATGGTTTCGTTAGAAGGAAATATTTCCTTTAAAGGATCCGAAGAAGCACAATCTCCAAGCCAAGGGCAATGAGTGTACGAGTCAAGAGCTCTGCTTAAAGAAGTAGATTCAGAAGGAGGAGCCAATACAGAGACAATCTCGACGTAGTTGAGCTCGGCAGGACTCAACAGCATCTCATCGCCCCATGATTGTATCTGGTCAATGGGGGGAAGGACCCAAGGATCAGAATGAACCGAAATCATATTGATAAAGGTGAGGTTCGGAGGTGGGAGTGAAAAGACACCCATGAGGGTGGGATCTTTAAAGAGCCCAGCTCCCACACTCTCCAATGGAATAGAGGTATGCTCCACAAAAGGCACGTTGCCTTCGGAAGAGGAAGTGAAGAAGGAGAGTTGGTCTACCATGACAATTTTCCCCTGATGAGGGAAACGAATGACACAAAAGAGGGATGAAGCTATGGCGTGCATGGAATATGTCCAGCTCCGGCCCAAAAGGAGGTTGTAAGTAAGATTAGCATCAACAACTTCAACTTCCACTTCAACGGTCTTCCCTTCCAAGGTAATCGACAATCATTGGAGGATACTGTAAGGGCGAGATTCTCTCCCTCCCGTCAAAGGCTTCTAGGGTCATAGGAGATTGACTCAAGGACGGAGACCCAATAGCCTTCCAACAAGCAATAGACATAATGCAAGTTGAAGCACCTTCATCAATGACCGTACGATGAATCATTTTAGAATTGATGATGACCTGAATGAGGAAGGCAATCTGGTGAGGCAGTCTCGGTACATGGCCCTCGACATCAAAAGTGATTAAATCCGAGTTGGCCGGCTCGATGCCACCGATGGCCGATATCAAGGACTTCCTCTTGGGGGGGGGGAATTCTAGAGAACTTCTAGAGCGGACATAGCTGACAGAGCTTGAGCTAAGTCCTCAACGATGCTGTAGTGCTGGGCAACACGAGCATTAGGGTTGTAAGAAGATCTCCAGAGTACACCTTTAGGAGGAGGTCGAATAGGCGTCTTAGTGCTAGGTCTCTCGATATGGAGTGGACCAGAACTAGATGGAGGAGCACTTGAGGGGACCTCAGGCTCTTTCCCGGCATGTGACGGATATTCCTTTTCTCGAGTCATAATGTGAACGGGAATCATTCTAGCCATGAATACTTGGGAACCAAAGGGAGAAGAAGATGAGGATGGGTCAGCCACCATTTGCATTTGCTGTGAGGGGAAAGGTTCTTTCAGCACCGCAGGAGTCCCAGGAGTGCCTTTCAATAAATGACTAACTTCTGACCACCTTAGGCAGTCTTTGGTATAGTGATCCTTGTCACAGATAAGACAAGGATACTTTGGTTTATGTTTGGCTCCTTCCTCGGGTGGAGGTTTAGGGGAGTCCTGCTTGGGTTGATCAGATTTATTTTTCACTTTCCCCTTCTTTTTTCCTTTCGAGGCTTTATCCGCTGTGGTGGAGTGGACGGTGTTAACCTCGGAAGTATTTCCAGAATTAGACACACCTTGAGAAGCATTTTCATTTGAAGCATTCGATTTTTGCTTCCCAGGGTTCGCGGAAGATTTCTTCGAAGACGGATTTACAGAGCCAATAACATGATCAACGGATGGCTTTGGTGGAGCTTTGGATGTTCCAGGTCTCGGGGCGTTAGGAAAGTAATCATATAGGGTGCCTAACTGGGAATAAACCAAGTCGAGGTACTGAGCACACACAATAGCCTACTCTTCAGTTACACAAGCTCACATAGCAATGTCTCGCGCGATCGCAGGGACAAAGGAGGTTGTAAACCAATCGATCAGGAGCTGATCAGGAATCCAGAACTTGATCAAACAATGACGCCATCTCTGTTCGTGTATATGATCGAATATGTGCGTGTTCGTGTCCTGTTTAAGAGACGTGAGGAGATGCATTCCCATCTCATATTGAATTGCCAACTGAAAATGAGTTAGAAATGCCATTTCAAACGAGTTAAAATCTTGAAAGGATCTGCGAGTTAGCTCAATGTACCACTTAGTAGTAGAGCCACTAAGAGTCCTTTGGAAAAGGTGGAGCCGGATTGAATCGTTAAGCCACGAATTCAACGAACACCAAAGGTGATAAGTCATAACGTGGGCTTGGGGGTCTTATCCAACTTTGCTATCGAATTTGGGACAATCACCGAGAATCTTGGTTGGAACTGGTGGCCAATTTGGATTATGAAGGATTGGATCAATAGTCAATTTGGACACATCTGGCAATTCCAATGTTGCTAAGAAGGGTAACTGAGGATTGAAGGACATATGTGGCCGTGGATAAGAGGTAGCACCAGAGTTCCAACCAGTTGTTGGTTGCCCCCGTTGATTTTGTCTGGCCGGACCTGGCCCATAAGGGTTCTGTCTGTAGGGATTTTTTCCATAGGGGTTATAGCCATAATCGGACGCTTGACCCTGGATTTGCCCCCCTGCACCCCATTGATTACCAACTTGGTCTACAGGAGCAACATACTGTTGCTGGTAATTCTGATAAGGAGTGACCTACATTTGTTGATAATTTTGGTATGGGGCAAACTGAGCTTGCCCCTGGGGTTGTTGGTAACCATACAGTTGTTGGGCTCCATACTGAGCCTGGGGACCAGGCTGCGCTTGATAAGAAGGTTGAGATTGAAACCCACCCTGCATCTGAAGACTAGTTTGGGTCTGGGGCCCAGCCTGGGGCTGAAAACCGGGTTGAGCTGGAGAAGCAATAACCATTTGCATGCCCGGTTGAGCAAGCCTAGAAAGATGTCCTTGAGAGGATGGAGATTGGGCCACCTGGCTGGAAGGTTGCCTTGGTTGATTTTGGGATTGACCTACTTGCCCAAAAGGTTGACCTTGATGGGTGTTAGGTTGTCCTTGTAAAACCGAGGGTTGTCCTTATGGAATAGATGGCTGAGCAGACTGGATGGTTGGTTGACCTTGAGGTTGACCAACTTGTCCAGATGGTTGACCAGACTGGGCAGTGGGTTGGCCTTGTTGTGCGTAAGGTTGACCACCCTGCCCAGAAGGGTACCCTTGTTGGATCCTAGGTTGTCCTTGTTGCATGTAAGGTTGTCCTGGATTCCCATAGGGTTGACCAGATGGGATTCCTTGCTGGACCCTAGGTTGTCCTTGTTGCATATAAGGTTGTCCTTGTTGTGAAAGATGGACCACCACAGGCTGAAGGTTGTCCCTAAAGGGTTGTTCTTATGGGCCTCTAGGCTGCCCTAGATAAGATTGCCTGTAATATTGTTGCCCATAAGAAGGTTGCGTGTAAGACGGTTGACCTTCATAAGATGGTCCCTGATAAGACGGTCCTTGATCCAAAAGGGGTGCTTGGCCACCATCATAATGAGTGGTACCCCAAACAACACTTAACGGGACTGAGACCTCAACCACAGGCTGAGATGGAAAGGATCTAATATAAATATGCTGCCCTACGGGGTCATAATAATGATTTGGACCTTGCATGCCCGGATTCTAGATGGCTTGCAAATACTAATTGTATGCCTCTCCTACTGGAATGGAACCAGAAGAAGGTAGGGCACTAAGTGCAGGATTGACAACTTCGGATGTAGGTACCGACTGGCCACTATTTATTGAACCGTGGGATGGACCAGCAACAGTAGTTACAATCGAGGATGTCGTAACGGCACTAACAACAGTTGTTGAAGATGCTACAAAAACAGTCGGAATAGTTGGGACTGAAGTGATAATGGTATTGTGAACTTGAGGAATAAAAGATCTCCTAGTGGGAGTGATGTTGTGATCCCACATGGTACCTGAGGAGGAGTTCCTAGCACCCATAACATCCCTCAAAGCCCTATAGCGTAAGGGCAACGTGACACCGAGAGGGGTGACAGTGAAGGGTGGGGTTACAGCCGAGATAGGAGTTTCAACACTCGTCACAATGGGTGTCTCACTTGTGATGGGGGATGTGTCATCCATATCAGAGGAAGACATTGGGGCCGATACACCAGTAGGAGTAAAAGGAGTATCCTCTTCGTAAGGCTCCCAAACAGGGTTCCAATGTGGATCGTCAAAATCATCTTCTGGAGCGCGAGAGTTCAGTGGTAGGACACTTGGAATAACAGGGAAAGTGCCACTACAAACCGGTGTCTCAGGAGTAGCAGAAGAAGGAGACCCTTGGTCACTAGGGATGGGAGACGGGATCGATGATTCCTCCAGGATGATTCGATTCAAAAAATCCTAGACAAACTAACGAGAAAAGACCCTACTCAAACTAATGCAAACAAGATCTAACAGGGTAAGTGTGAACATGGCCAAATAAATTTTAAGACCCAAGGACATAACTTGACCTTTTCATCTTTAAAGAGTTGAGAAAAGGACAAAAAGATGACTCTAGTTGCCTTCGAATGTTTAGTGAGCCCGAAGTGGCAAATGCTCAGGTGAACCTTTTCTTTTAGGGAGTCCGAAAAGGATCAAAAAGTGACTACTCTGGAGAACTAGGCAAAAGGTTTACCAAACAATCCGTAAAACTGCATATACACCTTGGCAATCGTATGAAAACCAAGGACTTTCCGTACGGCAGTCAATCTTCCTAAATTATGTGTTCAGTGCATTACGGGTCATAAGGCAGCAGACATGGCTTCCTATGGATAAAGGATGATAACCTAGTGGGGTCTCCCCATATACTCGATAGTACGTGGGAGCACAAGTCCATACTAGACCACTATTGAGTCACAAAATGAGGAATCACCCAACCTTGAGTGGAAACAAATGTGACTAGATTTAACGACGCCGGAGCACGTCTCTAGCCTAGACCTCTAAAAAGTGTGTGTTATGTTCCAATGCATTGTTAGATTCATTCAGTTCATTTTAAAGTTGATCTTGTATTACGTTTCAGTTTTTAGGCCTTACCATATGTAATATCTCAAAATTCCCTAAATGCAAACTATATGCCAAAATATGTCATTTCATTCGATGAATGCTAGTTACAAGAGGGTTTGATAGCTTTCACTCAAACGAAATGATAACAAAACAACAAAGAACCTCTCTAATGCAGCTAATGGAAATTAACAAACTTTTCTTCAAGATCACTAATCACTAATCATAATGAAAAGCTCTAATTCTCATTAACTAATACAAAGGAAAAGAGATTTTTTCTTTATGTTAATGGAAAAATGCACTAAACAAGCTTTGAGAAATGATAACAAACAAATTCTATTCAATACAAGCACACTCAGATCCCCAAATCACAAAGCAAACTTCCAAAGAACGAGAAAAGTCCCAAAGACACCAATGAGCCGTGTAATCTAGGCTCAAAGCGAAACAAAGCGGAATTCAAGTGAAAATGGAGAAAGTCACCCAAATAACGCAATAAAACGATTTTCAACCACCAAACAAGTGCAAGGGAGTAATCAGAGAGTCGACTGGACCAATAGAAGATCAAAAACACCTGAGGAAGGTTCAACACACAAAGCCACTAGATGCCCTAGGGCTAGAAATGTGAAATCGATGGAAAAAGGCAAACACCCAAAGGGTAAAGATCAAAGCTAGTCAAAGAACACTCCAACACACTCAAGTTGTTTAAAAAAGGTGCCCAAAACAAAAACCATGCTCAGATGGCTCACAACCAAGAAAACTTCAAAATTTCCCAGGCCTGGCGCGACTGTCAGGCTACAACTAGCGCCTTTCAAGGATTGGCGCGGGTTGTCAATGAGCAACAAGCGCCAATTGGCATGACTGTAACGCTATAAAAGTGCGCCAGTCAAGTTTACTATGCAAAAATAAAAAAATAAACGAGCCAAAGTTAGTCCAACAGTATCCAGGTACACCAAGGGACAAGAAGCAGCACAAGAACTCAACCCAGAAGGCTAATCAAGCAGGAAAAACCAAGAAACAAGGCAAGTTCCAAGTTATTGAGTTCGTAAACCAAACTGGAGATGGACTGAAGTGGCATTGATCTACTTCGCTAATGCAGAGCAATAGCATTTCGAAGGCTATCTAGCTATACTTCAGGCTCTGTATAAAGTTTACAAATCAAACAAAAAAACAAAACAAACAACAAGACAAAAAGCTAACTCCCGAGCGGAGTCGCCAAATTGTTGTGGAGGTAAATCCCCTCTGCGGACAGAGGTGATCCCTACTCACCCAGATGGGGTCTAGCAAAAATCAAACAATGTTATCATGCAGGTTCCTAATTGCAAACTAAAGACCAATGATGAGGGCCTACCTGGATTCCAATGCTAGTACTTGTAGACGAGTCAACGTTCCCATTCCTTTGCTTTGGCTGGTCACGATCCCCACGATCTCTATGAATGGACACCTGCACATGCAAAGAATGACACAAAAACAAGCTTAAAATCCAATAGATGCAACTATATATCAGTCAGAAAGGATATAACTCATCATCATTACAAAAGACAATAAGCATGGAATCATAATGATAGTCATCTATTATTGATAAACAAAGAAGAATACAACCATAGTTCTGATGTCAAATCCTCCTTTGGCTAGGTGATCAGCAGCACATGTCTTGCAAAGCTTGTTGGGAATGGGGAACAAGCCTCTCTCTCCTTGGTTACTTGGACAGGAATCTCCTCACTTAATATTTAGCCTTATGGGAATGAAGAAGGCTTCTTGCAGCATGAACTTAGCAATTCTCAGACTTTGGGACTTGAAAACTAGAACTAGAACTAGCTTGTCAAAGGCAAAAGGACAAGCTTTTATAGATAGAGGGGAAGGAGTTAGGATCATCCAAAATATTCATGGGACTGGATTTATCACTAAGAAGCTTCCATGAGAGGTGGAGAACTACTTCCCTCCTATGGAGATTCGAAGCCAAACTAAACCAACTCAAGATAGATTCAGTTTATGAGTGGGTTAGGAAGAACCTTCGGATGTTTGTTTGTTAAAAACATTACCCACTTTGGCTGGTGTGAGTGCGACTCTGAGACAGAGCGCCAGCTAGCGTGCCCTCTTTGGAGGATTTCCCCCATTGGCGCGAGTGATGCAGAGTGAAACCGCGCCAATGGAAAAAGGGCTGTTTTTATGGGTATTTTGCAGAAGATGTCTTCAGGGCATATGAAGTTCATACTCAGGGGAATACAATGAAAGTGTTTCCAGGTCATGTCACTTCTCACAGGTCTCGGAATGAGTCCTCCAAGGTGTGGGAGAAGGGGTAACGGGGACGATGACAAATTGCTATGTAACAGATGCCCCCTAAAGCATGAGGCCCAAAAGAGAGAGAGGGGTGAAATGCTTTACAAGAACATGTCCAACCAAAAACACGGCCGCTGGAGAACCTGCATGGAGAAGTACAACTGATATCTCAAGTACATGATATATGTGGTATGGGCGCAACCATCCATAGCAGAGTACATAAAAATCTAGATCCAAGGTATGGGCGGAGCCATCTTGTAAGGATCGATAAGTAGACTCAGGCATGGTCGCAGCCATCCAATGAATGAGTCATGTAATGATCATACTAATCCACAAAATCACAACCTGGATCCCAACAGACAAAATCCAGGGTCTTGCGCTCCATCTTGACCTGAACAAAGTACAAGTTCAAGCATGCGAATATGGGAGTCGAAGTCGAACATGCAGGAACATCGTCTGATTACCAGTCAATAATGAAAACTTTTAACAGACGCGAGAGGTACCACCAATAATGACAATGGCCCTCAAGGTACAATCTACGGCGTGCGAATCAGTGAGCTGGCATCGAACACCCGTAGAATCATTCGATCGCAGGCCAATGATGAAAACCTTGCGTCAAACACGAAGAACCTGCCATTGAGGCATGCAGGCTCCAAGGCACTTGAAGGGAGTATCTAAGTAAACTTCCTGGATAATGAGCTGAAGTCGACAGAAAGTGACCTTGATCGAAGGTGGGCCATAATGTTTCCCACATCATCGACATGAGACAGAGAAGGATAAGATGTTTTGTGTGAGGTATC
>APFE030250501.1:0-12120 GCA_000404065.3 Pinus taeda | reverse complement strand
AGCAATTCTCAAACTTTGGGACTTTTGGAACTTGGAACTAGAACTAGCTTGTCAAAGGCAAAAGGACAAGCTTTTATAAATAGAGGGGAAGGAGTTAGGATCATCCACAATATTCATGGGATTGGCTTTATCACTAAGAAGCTTCCATGAGAGGTGGAGAACTACTTCCCTCCTATGGAGATTCGAAGCCAAACTAAACCAAATCAAGATAGATTTAGTTCATGAGTGGGTTAGGAAGAACCTTCGGATGTTGGTTTGTTAAAAACACTACCCATTTTGGCTGGCGCGAGTGCGACTCTGAGACAGAGCGCCAGTTGGTGTGCCCTCTTTGGAGGATTTCCCCCATTGGCGCGAGTGATACACAGTGAAACCGCGCCAATGGAAAAAGGGCTATTTTTATGGGTTTTTTGCAGAAGATGTCTTCAGGGCATATGAAGTTCATACTTAGGGGAATATAATGCAAGTGTTTCCAGGTCATGTAACTCCTCATAGGTCTCAAAATGAGTCCTCCAAGGTGCGGGAGAATGGGTAACATGGACGGTGACAAATTACTGTGTAACAAGCATCATGAAGGACATGTGGCAAGGAAGAGACCAAGGACAATGGGTCTTAGGAAGGCACTTCAGAGGGAAAGAGGACAAAAGCCACCAATGGAAGAATTGACCTTTTAAGAGAGGATTTCCATGTAAATAAATGAGGACAAGGAGTTAATTTGGCTTGACAAAGTCAATTTCCACCTTAAGAAGTTCCTTGACAAGGCCAATAGGGATAACAAGTTGCAAAAGAAAATGGCCATCCATTATTACATAAGGAATCAGGTTGCCAAGGTCAAAATCAAGCAGTTGAAGGAAAAAATCAAGGAAACCCTATTCAGCCAAGAGGAGAAGGGTAAGTTATATCTGCTTGCTGATCTCTGGACAAATGTTGGGAGGATTTGGAGAAAATTTTGTGCTTTGGTGCAGACTAGTACAAACTTGCAATTTTTTGGCAATTTTCTATCTAGAAGCACAATGAGCTCATGCTGCACTTCTTCCTCAGGTCTCCAAATGATGGAAACTAAGTATTTTTGGAAATCTTATGACCCCCTCTCAAAACTAATTTTCCCACTTTCCTAGTATGGGGCTCATTTCTTGAGAAATTTGCAAAAAAGAGGCCAAAAATCACCTTTCTGCCTCTCTTTTTCCATTTCACTGCGCACCTGGAGACACCATGGGAGAATGGTCATATCTCAGCCAAAAATGGGTCATTTTGAGTGAAACAACACACTAAAGACATCTACGCTCTCCCATATTTCCAGAAAAGGATCTAGATCTGGAGTCAGAAAGGCACTCAAAAATATCCTCCAACAACTTGCTGCACACCTGGAAATTTCTAAGATTTTTGTAAAATTCTCACTGTGTAATTTTATGTAATTCCTGGTTTGACTTTGGTAAAAGTAAAAAGGATGAAGTATATGAATGTGAGGGGTAAAAGTAAATTTAAACAGTGGGTGGTTAGTGTTTATAAGCTATTTTGATGTAAATTTGACCTCATTCATGAGAGAGGTTGGAGTAAAAGTTAATTGTAGAAGTTGTTTTTAACTCCCCTAGAATCCTTTACATTCCATTCATCTTTTCGCTATGATTTCATAGAGAGAGCCCTCTCTAGATAGGTAGGTCTAGCTACCAAACTAAAATCTTTGTCTGTGGTTACCTCTATCGATCTCCTCATTAGCCTGGGACATTGTGGAGGATAACAAAGGGCATGACAACTAGGGAATGCTAAGGTGTTCTAGTGAATGTAAGGTTCCCAAGTCATGGAAAAATGTAATGCTAGTTGTGAGTTCATGGATGCTAAGGTGTCTTAGGGAATGCTAGGGCATGCTAACATGTGCTAGATAGTATGAAAACATGCCAAACAAACCAATATGTGCCAAATTCTAAGGCATGCCAAGATGTACAAGGGTGTGACAATGCATGCTAAGGACTATCAGGGAAATAAAAGGGAGGAAAAAGTTAAACTACAAGGAAATGAGCACATAATAGGGTTAATAAGTCATCAATTTACCTTTTCCACAAGGGGCATGCTAGGAGCATCAACACTAGGTGCCAATAGGTGCCAAGTGCCAAGTGTCAATGCATTCTAAGTGCCAAATATTCCTCCATTTCTTCTCATCTACTTTCCAATAATTGATCTCAAATAATTTTAATATTAAACCATGCCAAAGCATATCAAGTCATCTCAACGCATGCTTAACATGTTAAGTCTTTCCAACTTCTAACACGTGACAAGTGCCAAGTGCTAATGTTCTCTAGGGAGTGTGATGAATACTATGAAGTGGTAGAGCACATCAAAGAGTGTTAAGATGTGCTAGAGAGTGCCAATGCATGCTGAGGAGTGTTAGGGAGTACTAGGATAACACAAGGGAGCATTCGTTCAAAATGCATGGAAGTGAATGAATATGAGGGTGTGTGGGGGAGTGTTAATGAGTGCTAGCTATCATGCCAAGGAGGGAGTGACAAGGTATGCTAAGCATGGGTAAGGCATGCCAGGGAATATCACGGAATGTCAAGAAGTGCTAGAGTGTGCTAGGTAGTTTTGGGGTATGCTAACACGTGTCAAATAGTGCCAAGTAATGGCATGTGCTAAGACATGCTAGGATGTGCAGGGTGCCAAAGTATGCCAATATGCGTCAAGGAGTTTTAAGGAAACAAAAGAAATAACCAAACTAAAATGCAAGGAAATGAACGCATAAGAGGGTTAATAAGTTAGGGCTTTATCTTTTTCAAAAGGGGCATGCTAGGCACACTAATAATATGTTCCAATACATGCCAAGTGCCAATGTGTGTCAAGTGCTAATGTTTGTCAACGCAATATTATGCCAAGGTGTTCTTGTGCATGCTAGGGACTATAGGGCATGCCAACACATGATAGGGGAGTGCTATGCTATGCTAGGGCATGCCAACATGTGCTTGGGCATCCTACTCATGGAAAGATGTTCTAGGTACAAATATGTTCCAAGACATGCGAGGTGCCAAAGGAATGTTAGTGTACTGTTCCAAAGCATGTTAAGGTGTGCAATGAGTGTTGAGGAGTTGAGGAGTGCTAGGTCTCTCATTAATAGAATTGATAGATCTTGATTATGTATTAAATAATATAGTTCCTACACACACTAGTGGAACTTTATTTAAAGGAAATTTGCTAGATAATAAACCTAATAGATATGAATCATGTGTTGACTCATAGGAAAACTATATTCTTATGAATTGAGGGAAATGGTACACACTAATTACTTCTTAACAAATTGACTGACTATTATAACCACTATGACCTTGGACACACAATGAAAAAGACTCCACAACAATGGTCTTAAATCATTATCTTTTGGCAAAAAATATAGTAACAGGTATATAGTGTCATCAAAAACTCATTGGAATGATCAATGATGGCAAACATTTTTTTACCGTCACCAAAAGTAACCGAAAAGAGCATTAGTGAGTACCAATAAAATATTATCACTAGAAGTGTCACCAAAGAGAGAATTAGTGATAGGCCTTTAACGACCCTCACCAAAAGTGTCACCAAAGAGAGAATTAGTTACAAGCCTTTAACGATCCCCACCAAAAGAGTCATTGGTGACAAACCTTAAAGGACCATCATTATATACACTTAAAACAATGATTTTTTAAAGATCGTCATCATATGCGACATTGGTGGTGGACCTTAAAGGTCCGTCACAGGCATGAAGCATCATCAAAAACTCATTGGAATGATCAATGATGATGAACATTTATTGACCATCACCAAAATTAACCAAAAATATCATTGGTGATGGTCAATAAAAGATCGTCACTAGAAGTGTCACCAAAGAAATAATTAGTGATGGGCCTTTAATGACCCTCACCAAAAGTGTCGCCAAAGAGAGAGTTAGTGATGAGCCTTTAACGACCCTCACCAAAAGTGTCATTGAAAATGGCTTTGGTGACAAACCTTAAAGGAACATCACTATATACACTTACAACAACGTTTTTTTAAAGACTGTCACCATATGCAACATGGTAATGGACCTTAAAGGTTTGTCATAGGCATGATTCTCTATTGGGAAAGGGCTCCCCCAAGAGTTAGTTTTAGGGCTAAAAGCCCATGTTTTGGGGTAGAAATCCCAAATTGTGTAATAAAGATGTAACGTCTCTGCATTTTGTGGTCACAGAGTGTGAAGATGTCAAGAGTCATAAAGGGTTGTCTGCCCTTGTTTTGTAAAGTCTCATGTTAGCTGTAAAGAGTCCGCAGACCATGGGATTATATAAAAAGGGAGTCTTAGAAGAGTCTAAGGAAATTAAGTAGAGCAAGTAATGGTAAAAGTTTATGGGTAAGGAGTTCTAAGCGTTCTCAGATCCTAGTGTAGTTAGAGGCTCTGCAGCTGAGTGTGCAGAGGTTTAGGGTGGAAGTCTGCAACTGAGTGCGCGGACCCCTGCAGCTGTGTGCATAGGGTGGATAGAGTCTGTACTGAACTTGAGATATCAATAAAGAGAAGTATTCTACAAATCACTGTGTATCTTTTCTCTGTTTAATGCATTTGATTATATTATGTGACGATCTAGGTTTACATTATAATTCTTATTTGATGTGCAAATGTATCTAATTATATCTATTAATTGAATGCAAGCAAGAATATAGGTTTATACGAAGATAATTTTAAGTACATGATAGATTAAGTAACACTTAAGATAACTTGGGAACTTATATAGTAATGTAGCCACATGAGAGTGTAAGTGCCTACACCTCAGGTTAGGGCTACGTGAAGATTAGTCAAATACCTATGCAGAGGTACTTAAGGACGAAAGAGAAGGAACATCTATAAGCCTTGAAGGCTTATCGATCTGCATGAAAGCAGGATCAGGAAGTGTAGATCGATATCACAACCATGTCAGGGTGTGGAAACTTGGTTCCTACATCCCCCCATATTTCTTTAAGTAGACTTCAGTCTGCACTCTGTGGGATGATGCTGAAAAGGTCAGTAATGTAGGGATTTTCTTGGCTGACTAATGTTGAACCTGGGTCAAGGCCCATCAAGCCAACAAATGGTTCCATTGTCGAGACTAGGATCTGCATAACGTGATGTGTGATGTTGTATCATTGGAATGCAGCTAAGAAAGAAATCAAAACCTTGTTGGATAGAAATACTCACGAATTCACGATGCAAGAAAACAAGAATCCACGATTGATGAAAGATCAGTGGTTGGACAAATACCTATACACAGAAATACATGAAATCCTCTTCTATTACTTCCCAGTTGAGTTATACGAGTGGATCATGAAAATTGCAGACGACCAAGGAAGATGGAGGTTTGATAAGCCAATTTTGACACCGGAGCTAGTAAGTGGGTTGGAAGCTTTTGAAGATAATATTGTGTGTGATGTCAACCATTGGCTCGACCGCATCATAGGAGGATTTTTGGCAGAGTTCGTTGTTGATACCTTTGTCAGTTACAGTGAGGTAGAGCACCGCTTCTTCAAAGGAATGCGAGGTAAGTATTTAAAATCACTGAATGCTTGGATAAGATGCTCTTGTGTGAACAATGGGTTATGTGGTTACCTTGATGTTTGGAGCTACGTGAAGTGGAAAACCTTTCATGGACGGAGGAAGAAAAGGTCCTGAGTATAGCCCGCTAATCGGACCTCCTTTAAGTGACGACAAAGGAGCACCATAGACTTCTCCCTTGAGCGTTATTTGGTTGATAAGAAAAGGGTTCCCGTGAATATCTACATCGCCTCCACCCTCATCCCATCCATCCACACCACCTCCATCCTTGCCTCCACCACTCACCCCATCACCCACACCACCGCCACCTCCACTATTCAATATGGTGAGATCCGTAAAACTACATGTATTCAAGGGAATAGGGAATGTGGACCCAAACCAATTTTGGTTCGTCATAAATGTTGTATGGGAAGCTCAGGGCATCACATATGATCACATGAAGAAGGTGACATTGGTTAGTGCTTTGCAGGATCGTGCGCTAACTTGGTACATCAAGTACGCTAATGATCACTAGGAAGCTATGCTGGTAGAGCTCTAGACTGCAGGACAATGGAGGCATTCAACAAAGTGATTGAAAACATGCTTACCAAGGTATGCAATGCACAACGAAGTGATTGGGACCTATGCATACCTGTAGTGTTATGGGCTTATCGAATGACATGTAAGAAATTGACAGGACAAACACCTTTTAGGCTTGTCTATGGAGTGGAAGTTGTAATGCCAGTGTACTGAAAACACCCCCACTCAGTTTCAAAGGTTGTCTTGCTCCTATCCTCCAATGCAATTTTGATTTGGTGGTACCTAAAGAACCCATCAGTGAAGGAATGTGCTTCCTGGCCACCTACATTGTCCAACACTTCATCCATGAACGGAGTCGTGAAAGGATCATGTACACAAGCGTCATTCAACTTTCTAAGATCCATGAATATCCTTATTCCATCCTTCTACTTCTTCTCCTATACCACCATTGGGCTTACCCAGCCAAATTCTTCCACGGGCTTAATGATGCCTACTACAAGCATCTTGTCTAGCTCTAAGCGGACCTTCTCCTTATACTTTGGATTGACCCTGTAAGGTCTTTGCTTAACCAGCTTCGCGTTGGGCTTTAATGATATCTTCATAACACCTAGGTCCCCGATTATCCCTTTTAGATCTGTAAACTTGGTAGGGAATAAATCTTAGTATTCACGGAGAAATTTAGTGACCTTATCCACTATCGCGACATCTTAGTGATCTCCAATCTTTGTGAATTTGTGCTCTGCCTCTGTACCAATGTTTACCTGTTTCGTTTTCAGTGGTGTGGTTATACCAGGATTCTCAATCTATTGTCCTTCAACCTCACGGTGACCTTCTGTTTCAGGGATGTTAATCTTTTGCGGATCCTCATCCCATTCTTCAATGGTTACATTATAGCATTCTAGTGCATGACTCAGTTGAGTAGTCCAATCAAGTTGAATTAGGTCTAAAGGATCCTGCGGCATCCTAAATATTGTTGCTTTCACCTCTTGTAGTGCCTTGTTAATACAGTCAAACCCTTCTTCAAAGTTTAATTTCATTATGAATCCTTCGCGCAAAATATCCCATTCACCTATACCATGGTGAAGTTTTCTTTCTACATACCAGTTCATCAGGACAACATCCAGGGTGTGGTAGAACAAGTGCACCCATTCAAGTTGGGGCTTCTCCCCATAAGCCTAAGCCCATTAGGCCAAGTGCACACGTGGATCATCCTGTTCATCATACTTATCTATTATTCATACCTTCAACTTCCCAAAGAGTGTTCTCATCATCCTCCTACATTCGCACCAATTATCAAATATTTCCTTATGCGTACCCCACTATCTTGTGAGTGTAGCACGCAGTGCCCAGTCCAATGCCTAGAAGCATTGCTTTTCAGGTACCTCCCTCTCAAATGCATCCAAAAATATATCTATATCATTTAGGCCATCATAATTGGGTAGATTTCTTACCTCTGACGACACACAGCACAGGGAGCGAGTCATCATGTTACAGGTCAGTGTAGTTATCTCATGTAACTGATTCTGCCAGTGCTCTAATTCTTCATTAGAGTCCGAGGTGCATGAAGTCTCATCCCATGTAATTTGTCCATCTGTCATTGGATTCACTCAATCTTGGTCTCATGTTGTTAGCTTATAGATACAATCCAGCTCAACATCACTTTCATAATCATGGACTGGTTCAGTATAGTGTGATCCCTTAGCAAGATCTAGGGGTACTATCATGCAGAGTGATTTCTTTTCAGCTTCTTTAGGTTGATTACCTTGTTCATATCAATAGCCTAATCAATTCCAAGGAGCGTAGGGTAGGGGTTTCTATCATCCATAATTTTGATTACTTCAAAGTCAGCCAATGTGCTCGCACCTTCAATATTTACAGTCACCCCTTACAGCCGCCCCATGGGGATGATCTTCTGTTGATTCACCATCCTTAGCTGAATCAGAGACCACTGTAGTGCAGGGCTCCCCATCCACTCCTAAGTCTAATTTGGTAGGACATTTGCATCTAACCCCAAGTCCTAGATAACCTGATCCATCTCATACTCTCCTATCTGCGTGGTCAATCTCATCCCCCATCCTGTTGTTGTTTTATGCTTACCAATCTTTCGTACTATGCGCAGCTCACCTGGGGTGTTTCTGTTGCACCTATTTATGAGCTCCTGTAACTCCTTCACATCCTTGCTATCATGTAGCAACTTCATGTAGGTCTTCAGGAAGGTTGCAAGCATAGAAGGGTCCATCTCCTAATCAGGCTTATCCTTGCTTCCTGAGGTGGAGACCTCAACGAAGCTCTTCTTTTCTTCCATGAATGCTTCACATGCGTACTCCAACTCAAACTCATCCTCCTTCATTGGAGCCTTGCAAACCCATATACTGTCTTTGGGTTGTTTCCCCTTGTCATCTCTTGTTGCAGTTCCACTTTAGAGCATTATATTTGTGTTTGGATCCTCTTCGCGCGGCTCAGACCTCATCATTTACAGGTTCTAAGTTGGTTGAGGTGGTAGCGCCCCTTTGTCACATATCCTTGCTATCAGCATACGACAGTCTTCTATTTCATGATCAAACAAAGCGCAATATTTGCATGAAGGACACGTTGGGTTAGTGCAATCATGGGCATAGTGTCTTGGTCCTCCACAATTGTAGTAGATCAACTGTCCCTAACCTCTACCAAGTTCTCCTTCACCTCGGCCTTGTCCGCACCCCTGAGAGCCTATTTGTGCCATTCCCATGCTCTGGTCAGGGGTTGCATTTCTACCTGAACCCTATAGGAGGGATTTCTACCCATCATTAGTTCATAACTTCTACAATTAAGCTCATCGTGCCCTACCAACCTACAGAAGTTGCAGAATAGTTGTTGCAGTGTCTGTACAAACTTTTGCAGCAAATGACAGTTATTTGTGGCATGTTTTCCTGCTACCTAACATATAGTGCACCACAATGCAAGCCCCACACTTGGTCCTACCTGAGCTTCTGGCCTTAAAGGCATAGACCCTCCTCCTGCAATATAGTTCGCAAAGACTTGGAAATGGTCTTTTTCATGCCCCTGACCCTTGCATTTCAGACACCATACCTCTTCACACACCTCTGGTCGAACTCTTCTATCTTGCTTCAAACTTTTCATCTCAAGGAAAATATTTTTCAACTGTGCATGGATCTATTGAACCCCTAGATTTAGATCTTGCATTGGGGTTTCATGCAGTCTCATTGAAATCTCCAAGGCCTTAGCCTGAGTTGTTATCTTTTGTTGTAACAATGCAACCCTTAGGTGTGGCACAAGCGAAGCCACAAACCACTTGCGATGATGTCCATTTGTTAAGTTCATGTTATCTTCATAGATTTTACACTTCAACCTTTAGTCTAATTTCCAAGGTGTCTCACCTAGTTGCATCGCGATTTCCTTGAACCCTACAATAGATTGTGCTTTAGATTTAGGTCTACTGAATTCTTTATTCAGCACAGTGTGGATGTCTGCCACTCTAGCACTTGGGTTATCACTAGAGTACTTGATGTACCAGGTTAGCACGCAATCCTGCAGAGCACTAACCAATGTCACCTTCTTCATGTGATCATTTGTAACACCTAGAGCTTCCCATGTGACTTTCACAATGAACCAGAATTGGTCTAGGTCCTTGTTTCCCAAGCCTTTAAATAGAGACAACTTCACTGAATTTTCCATACTAAACTGCGGTGGAGGCGAAGGTGGTATGGGTGAAGTCACAGGTGATGGTGGTGTGGGTGGAGGTGGAAGTTGTGGGAATCCTTGTCTTATTAACTAAATATAACTTCAAAAAGAAGCCTATGTTATTCCCTCTTCATCACCTTGCAGAGGTGAAATCAACAGAATATATTCAAGACCCTTTCTTCCTTCGTTCCTGTAAGTTTTTCCATTTCACGTAGCCCCGGCCATCAAGGTAGATGCATAACCCACTTTTCGCACAAAAACATTTTTATCCTGGCATTAAAATATTTCAAGTACTTACCTCGCTGTCCTTTAAAAAAGTGTCGCTCCACCTCGCTATAGCTGATTGAGGTATTGACCACGGATTCAATTACAAATCCTCCTATGAGGCGATCGAGCCAATGATCAGTAGCACGGGCCATATTATCCTTAGATGCTTCCAATTTCTGTACTAGCTCAGGGGTCAAAACAATAGGACCATCAAGTTTCCACCTTCCTTGGCTATCTGCTAGCTTTGCGATCCACTCCTATAGCTCAACCGGAAAGGAGCATAAAAAGATCTTATGGATCTCTATATATAGGTACCTATCCAGTCATTATTCCTTTGTCAGTTGCGGGTTCCTGTTCTCCTATACCATGAATTGATGGATCTTCCTATCCAACTAGTCTCCGATCTCTTTCTTAGTTGGATTCCAATGATATGACATCACACATATCTTATGCAGATTTTGGTCCCGCCAACGGAACCATTTGTTGGCTTGTTGGGGCTTAACCCAGGTTTAGTGTTGGTTAGCCAAACAAATCCCTATGCTACTGGCTCTTTCGGCATCAGCCTAGGAATCACAGACCGAAGTATCACCCGAAGCAGTATGGGGGGATGTTGGAACCAAGTTTCCACACCCTGAGATGAACATGATGTCGGTTTATTCCTTCTGCTCCTGCCTTCGCCTAGGTCACTTAGTTCTAGGGCTTGCTCAACTAGCCCTCTATTCTACCCTTCAGTACCTTTGTGAAAGGTATGATTGACCTTTGCATAGTCCTAACCTTCGATTCAGATACTTTCACACTACTAAGGCATCGTATTGCACAAATTGTCAAGTTATCTTAAGAATCTTACTTGTCTTACTAGATAATCACAGTTAGCACTACGTAAACATATATCTTTATTTGTGTTTAGTTATCTAATGTAATTACATACATTCACGCATCACATAAGCATTATAAATGAGAATCATACACAACATGACAAGATACATTAATCGAAACAAAGACACAGAATCGCAGAATACTTCTCTTTATTGATATCTTCAAGTGATTACAGACTCTATCTGCCCTACGCACATAGCTGCAGGGGTTCGCGCACTCAGCTACGGACTTTCATCCTAGGCCTATGCACACTCAGCTATAGAGCCTCTACCTACGCTATGACCTAAAACTTAGACTTCTTACTTCAGAGCTATGATTATATTCTTAACTATTCTACGTAGAGCTTAATTAGCTCTTTTTATACAATCCCATGGTCTGTAGACCATGGGTAGATCTTTTATAGCCGACTTTACTTTAGAAAAATAAGGGCAGACAACTCTTTATGACTCATGACACCTTCACACTCCATGACCACAAAATGCAGAGACTTTACAAGTTTATTACAAAATTCGACCCAAAACATGGGATTTTAGCCACAAAACTATCCTTGGGGGATCTCGTTCCCAACATGTGTGTAATCTCCTTCATAATCTCAGCATAACTAGGCATAAACCTCCTCAAGAAGTTTATCCTACCCAAGAAGACATGTATCTCCTTTTTATTTCTTGGAAAAGTGATAGTATTGATTTATTATACCCTTTTGGGGTCAATTTTCACTCCCTCTCTTGAGACTATATGCCCCATAAATTTGCCTTCTCTAAGGGCCAATTGAGACTTCTTTGGGTTCAAGGATAGACCATACTTCCTATACTTCTCAAATGTGTGTTGTAAATGTTTCAAGTGTTCCTCATCAGACTTTGAGAAGATTTTTATGTCATCTAAGTAAATGTACGTTTTAACCCCGTACAGAAATTACCTGCATACTAATTCTAAATCACAGGGAAAATAAAAATGTGAGAGCATAACACATAAAACACATATACACAGAGATTTCCCACTGGATCTCAAAACCGAGACTACCAGCTTGATTTTTCATTATTGTTCCTTTCAATGTTACAATACATATTTATACATGTCGAAGCATCCAATACCATGGACCGAAAAACCATCATGTCCAATACCATGGACCAAAAAACCATCGATTCAATACCATGGACCGAAAACCATCGCGTCCAAAAAACATGTGCGAAAATCATGCACAAAACCATAGGTGGGTCCGCCCAACCTAACATAGGGTCCAAAACCAAAATTTCCGG
>APFE030250499.1:38991-58076 GCA_000404065.3 Pinus taeda | reverse complement strand
CTTCGCCTAGATGGGTGGTTTGTCTGCCCCCACCATCCACTAGCCATCATCTGCCCAATACTAACCCATCCATTGCTAAATTTCTATGATTAGCTCTTTCAAATCAGCTACAATTCTTCTGGTTGACAATCACATCTCTTTCCATCAACCACTTTTGACACGACTGGTCTTACATCTGCCACTTCTTCATTGCTTTAAAATTTTTGGCTCATAGTTTATGAAGAGTAAAGTAACAGCGTCCACCACCTTTGACCCAACATATACGTGTTAAAAAGTAGGATAATAGGTTTAGCCCCTATACGATGTTGGGTCTGTCTGTATCTGCATGCTATATCAGCTTTTTGAGAAAAAAATTGTAGAACTAGATAGAATAGTATACTCCATAATTGCCATGATAAGCAATGTCAATGAGATGAGATTTAGTTCCATCACTGCCCAATTACAGCAACTTCCATCTCAATAAAACAATTATTGTGGATCTTTGGGTGAAAATCGCATTAATGGTGCTTGACATTGGAATCAAAAGCTGATGGCTGCTCAGTGTCCTATGAGATGGGAGACCACTGCACAACACTGGTGGTTTGCAACACCTTTGGATTGGGCAACAGCCAATGGATACTTTAATGTTGTGAGATAATTGCTTAGTTTAGATGGAAATCTTCTTATCATGCTCACATCACCAAGAAGAATCAGAAGGCTTCAAGCTGCGTGGGAGGATAAGGCCACCTCCATTGATGCAACGAAAGGCCGAGGATTTGTGGCCAGGGAACTTATGGGTGATTGAAACAAGTGATGGGAACAACCTCATTGATGCAGGGTATGGTGGGTGGGTGCTCTACACTGCTGCTGCTGCAGGGGATGTTGAGTTGGCAAGGCGTCTGTTGAAGAGGAAGGCATTGTTGGTGTTGGGAGATGGAGAGTATGGAGTTTCTGACATGTTGTATGCGTCTGCCAGAAGTAAAAATGCTGAAATATTCAGGGAAATCCTTGGGCTTGCCCATGATATCAAGTGTCTTGGATGTGATCAGGAGGACGATGCAGCAGTATATGAGTCTTCCCCTTCATTTGAAATGATGAGCAGGGTTGTTCATGCTGCTGCTAGGGGACGGCGTGTGGAGATTTTGAGAGTGCTTTTCAAAAATTGTCACGATGTTGCCTGGTACAGGATAGTCAAGGCTCAACTGCATTGCATTCTACTGCACGCAAAGGTCAACTTGAGGTGAGGTCTCAAGATATTAAGTTTAACATTTCGTCTAGCCTGAGACAGTATTTTATTATATCAATGAAATGGATTGCTCAATCTGTGAACTTGCCTACGAGCAGTCCAACCTGTGCCTTATATGAAAGGTCAAGACTATTGTCAAGAGTAGCCACAGTTTGGAAACTATAGGAAATTTTAAGGGAGTTTTGGGCATAGAGCATGAAATATTAATATGACTGAAGGACAGTTGTATCTTCTATGACCTGCCACATCTTTTTGCCATTGTTATTATGCTGCATATTTTCTTGATTCCACGTGGTTGATTTTGACTTGGTTTGCTTCAGCTGTGTGTCTCAACCGGTTTCAAACGGTAGAGATATTACACTATCAAGGAGAGATGGCAATGAAGTTAAGGGAATGCTGTACTCCCGACACACCATAGGGAATGAATAGTATAAAAGATGATTACCTCATTAGGTTTTATGGGTGCGTAGGGTTAATTTAGTCATAAAAGCTGTACCCGGTTAGATTTATTTTAAACATGGATTTATCAAGTGTCAAGACGGATGAAATCTTTAGGGAGGTGTAACTTTTTTAAATTTAATGAAAAGTTTTTTTAAATTTATTTTAAATTTAATGAATTTTTTTTTTAAATTTAATGAAAAGTTTTGTACCTCAAGGGATTTGATCCTTCTGAACAGTGGAACACTTTGACAAACTCAGCACTAAGATAGATATAGGCTAATATGTGTATGCATACAGATATGTATGTTGCTTTTAATTCATTGATGAGGAATTTTAAATTCCGTTATAATTTTTTTAATATTATATTTGGCCAAACTCAACTCAAGTCAGTATTAGACATGAAAGTTGAGCATCTCCTTCACCTGGAGTGGACTCCTTATGGCTTTGTAATAATATTTTATAAGTGGTTCATATTAGTAGGCCTTGGTCTGGATTAAGGTTGGTCAATTTATTTTCATAACCACAGAGTTTTCTTGTAATATAGAGCATTATTGGACAATTATATCTTTTATATTCAGTGTTTCAGCTCGGAGGCATTGTACCTTATATTTAGGCGACTTAGTGCAGGCAGCCACATAAAGTGCCCACATTTAGGCCAGGCAGTGTCAGGCCCATCACTTGAAGCAGTGTGCTTCTTTTGGGAATCTTGTGCATAATTCATGATATTTGAACTATTTTCTGAACAATCCACAAATTTCTTTTTATTAGGCTATATTCGGTTTTCGGTTGTACTCATTGTGCTTGTGCAGTTTTGCACATTATAAGAATCACTTTAGTAATCTTCTCTAAAACTATTAGAAAATTTGTTGGAGAATATTCAATGCTATCCTCAATAGAGGGAAAATACTCAAATCTATTGAGCTAATATGCATAGTTGGCTTACAGAAATTAAATATATAAGTAAGAATATAGGCCATCAAACATATGTCAAATAGTGACCATTGCATATAACAAACACGCTATTCAAACACTACGTATAGCTTTCAATAAATTTGTGAGTCTGATGCATGAAAGGGTAGAGCTATTGCAGACCAAGCATTTGCCATGTATTTCGCTCACTTAATTTACCCTTTGCAGACCTCTTTTAAACGCTGAATCTGCCTTCTTCACCGTACCCAAAGTGGATACACATAGGGCGTTGTTTAATTCTGTGTTGGATGTGATTTAGAGTCTCCACTTTAGACTCACAATGTCAGTCATGCATGAAAGGGTAGAGCTATTGCAGACCAAGCATTTGCCATGTATTTCGCTCACTTAATTTACCCTTTGCAGACCTCTTTTAAACGTTGAATCTGCCTTCTTCACCGTACCCAAAGTGGATACACATAGGGCGTTGTTTAATTCTGTGTTGGATGTGATTTAGAGTCTCCACTTTAGACTCACAATGTCAGTCAGGCTATTCCTACTATACTTCATTATCTTTTTCTCAGATGTCCCAACTGTTATGAGAATCAGATAAAGCCCTTCCAGCCCTTCTATCTATTCCTACTACATTATTTTTTTCTCACATGTCCAAAGTGTTATGAGAATCAGATAAAGCCCTTCCACAGTTCCACTTGACTAAATAGAGTTTGTATGTGTGGTCTTCTATCAGATTCAGAGAGTACACTGTCAGACAGGCTATTCCTACTACATTATCTTTTTCTCAAATGTCCCGAGTGTTATCAGAATAAGATAAATCTCTTCCACTTGACTTCTCAAATGCCCCAACTCCCATGTGTTATCAGAATCAGATAAAGCCCTTGAGGCCCTTCTACTTGAAGAACCAGAGGACCGATGTCAGTCAGGCTATTCATACTACATTATCGTTTTCTCAAATATTCATGGTGTTATGTGAATCAGATAAAGCACTTCCACTCGACTAAACAGAGTTCGTATGTGTGGTCTTCTATCATATTCAGATAGAGTGACAGTGTCAGTCAGGCTATTCCTACTATATTTCATCAATTGAGTCACAGTATCAGTCAGGCTATTCCTACTATATTTCATTAAGTTTTTCTCAAATGTCCCGAGTGTTATCAGAATCAGATAAAACCCTTCCACTTGACTTCTCGAATCAGATAAAGCCTTTCCACTTGACTTCTCAAATGTCCCTAAGTGTTGACTTCTCAAATGTCCCCAGTGTTATCAGAGTCAGATGAAACCCTTGATAGGCCCTTCTACTTGAAGAACTAGAACCAGAGCACCAACTTAGTGTTGAAACTTGTCAAATTTCTTCCCTGCAATAAGTCAGATGAAACCCTTGATAGGCCCTTCTACTTGAAGAACCAGAACCAGAGCACCAACTTAGTGTTGAAACTTGTCAAATTTCTTCCCTGCAATGTTATTACTAGAAGGATGGAGCACGCTATCACGTCAATTCATGAACTTGAACACACAAGCCAGCTTCTGGATTACCAAAGTTTTTTGTTTGGATAATGGCTTGTGAGCCACCTCTATCTCACAATTGCTATCCATGTGGGATTATTCAGAACCCAAACACCAAGAGTCACCAAACTTGATATGGCTACGCTGGAACAACTGTCCCTTCTCTTGCCTGCCTCCCTGGATTCCGATGAAGAATATAAGGGTTTTAGAAGTGGTATGAACCAAATTGAAAAAACTGTGGCAAGCAGAATCTAGGTCAGGGCTAAAAGACAATTTTGTATTTATTCTCTTTTTTTTACTTTGCCGTCCTAATTTATGGTAGATTGTTGTTGCAATTGCTATACTAGCATAGGCTCTCGAATGCATTTGAAGGGTTTTGTAGATAAAGGCTATCATCTCTGTATTTTTCTCACTGTTGAAAGATGAATATTGCGGGAGCTACATGTTTATGCTCCTCTTTCAATGTTCCCAAGGTCCCTTGGACGGATGAAGCACATCGAAAAGATTGTGGTGACTTGTATGTTCCCAAGGTCCCTTGGACGGATGAAGCACATCGAAAAGATTGTGGTGACTTGTATGTCAGATTTGATTCATCTCAAAACTTTATCAGAGAAATTCTGTCATTTGTCCTCACTGCAATACGTGCACCTAAGATGCCCAAATATGAAGTCGCACATCGAAAAGATTGTGGTGACTTGTATGTCAGATTTGATTCATCTCAAAACTTTACCAGAGAAATTCTGTCATTTGTCCTCACTGCAATACGTGCACCTAAGATGCCCAAATATGAAGTCGCTGCTTGATTCTTTTGGGTTCTTAACAAATCTCCAGCACCTCAATCTCTCTCGCTGCCGGAGTTTGCACGGGCTTCCAAATTCCTTCGGGAATTTAATTCGACTTAAATATCTGAATTTGGAATATTGCTCCGATTTGACATTGTTGGAAGAAACATTTGCAAATATCAGGACGCTTGAATATCTAAACCTTTCGGATGTGTTGCCCCACCAAGTTGCACATCAACTGTCCCTGGAAATATTAATCCTATCAAAGACAAATTTAAAAGAATTGCCTGGGGATATTGGAAACCTAAGCAGTTTGGAAGAATTTTCTTTGGGAAATGCTTTGTTGGAAATGTTGCCCTGTTCTCTAGGTCACCTGAGCAGCTTGAAGAAGTTGTGGGTTTGTGATTGCCCAGAATTGAAAATCAACAAATTCAGCCTCAGTCTTGATGGATCCGAGGCATCCGATAATATCATGGTTTCTAATGGAATTAACTTTTTAATAGCAATATATCAACATGTTTTCTAATATTATGTTTTGACTCTCTAAATGCAATATACAATTATGGTTTTCAATGAAATATATCGGTAGGGGATAGTCATGGTGGTTATTGCCTTGTTCACTAGCAAGCTTCAAATATGCTTGGCCATCTATAAAGGTTTCTTGATTTTGGGTAATTAACTTACTCTAAAATGAAATAAGACATTCAATGTGTTCCTTGTAATATAGATATAAAGAAAACATCTAAAGAAATATAATTGCACAATGATCCAGTCCAAGAAAACAAGGTTTTCCACAAACCAATTAAGTCTTTCAACCTTTTCGGCTTATTTGCTTATATCAAACATTTGTGTAGGGTTGCAACCAATTAACATTTCATTGAGTATGTATTTACAAATCAATGATTTTGGGATCAAATCCCACAAAGCAATTCTATAACTGCTTTTCAAATTTCTTCAAACTTTTGAAAGTAAAACCAATGAATTATCAATATAATTTTATCATAATAAAAAACAATTAGAAAACCTTTAGCCAACTCAAATTGCTCATTCGTTAGGCTTGAACCAACATCTTTTCTAGAAAAATTCAACAATTCCAATTTAATAATCCTATCGGCCTCTCTTTGTACTTTTGGCACAATTGCTAGTATTAATTACTGTGTATCTGTATTAGTTAATTGCTGCTATTTCTTAATAACAAACATTCTACATGTTATTATCTCTCTCCGTTTGGTATTATATGTTATTACTATTAGGCATGCATATTTGTTCAGATGTATGACACAGTTATTTTATGGTAACATAGTTGCTGAATGTGAAACTTCACGCCATGTATCAAAGGGTATTTCTAATTAAGGTGTCCGGAGTCAGAATTCAGGTGATGGCTTGATCCTGGGTGGCTCGGGACGTGACACTATGTTCCAAACCATCATAAATATAAATCTATCAACATTCTGCTAAATTATTCATTAAAAAACCAGTTAGCTAATAATAACTGTATAAAGACAAAAGTATCCGACTTCATCCATGGATTTGCCACTTTCTTATAACTATTTGACAAAGTATTTAGTAATCCAAAATGTGCAGCTTCAAAAGACAATATTTCACACCAAAGGTCCAAAAAGAAAACAAACAAAATGCCATTTGCTTGCTTATTATGGAGCACAAATATGTTAAGGATCTGCTTGTGCCTACTTCTGACGTTACACAACCATACAAGAAGCTTTCTGATCTTACTAAACCATATAAGAAGCTTTGTTTTCATAGCCCATAACTGGGCAAAAGCAGGACAAACTTTTATTGAAACTGCTATATTTTCTCGATCAGTTGAAAACCGCTATCTAATCTCAGTCTATTGAAGCCAACCTAAAACTTTTATTGAAACTGCTATATTTTCTCGATCTGTTGAAAACCGCTATCTAATCTCAGTCTGTTGAAGCCAACCTCGAATACTCACACAAATTGGTTAAGGTACTCATCGACAGTGGTGTATTTCACATCAGGGTACAGCTGACTGCCCTCCACTCCATTAGGTCCAATTTCAAAATTTGTTTGATCCCCTTTCACAAAAACAGAGTGACTGATTGCCATGACAATATTAGCTGGGAATGGTGACACTGCAGCACCCACGGTAATTTTGGAAGCTGTAAGCCCATTATCCACAATAAAATTCTCAAAGGTAAAAAAAAATATTTATCAATCTTTCCAGCAAATTTCTGACCTCAGAAAGAGGCCTTACCCCTAATCCTGATTAATCTTTCAAAAAGTAAAACAAATTGGGCTATCATTTCAGCTTGAAGCAGTACACTGGCGAAATCAATATAGACTACCAACCATTTTATAGACAACGTTCTTAAATGATCAACTTTTTCCTAAAATTATGTTCCAAATTCGTTGGATTTGTTAAGTTTTGCCCAAAAAAAATATGGGTTAAAAAAATCGTGAGAACTGAGATTTGCAAGTTCTGACCTTCAATTATTTTGAGAACCTGCTCCTCAGGGACATAGACCTTCTCTAGAGTCTTTCCGATCTTCTTTTCCCATAGAGCCACAAGTTCATTGAAAGACAGAGTGTTTGCAGGAAGTCTTAAGTATAAGGTCTTGTTCAGAGTTCTGGGATCGTCCACTGCCCTGATTGTGTATGTTCCAATGTCTTCCTCCTTCACATACACAGCTGCATTGTATCCAAGGAAAAATCAAAAAGAGAAATCCTTAATCAAGAGAAACACTAAACTTAACACCATGATATAAATCTTATAACGAAGGTCATCACTGCTAGAACTCATAACACAGAATGTTGCTGCATAAAGAGATAGAACCGGATTTTCAACTGCAACTTTTTGGAATAGATAGAAGGCACACTGTCAAAAGAAACAGTTATCAAACCTTTAGCATTTCCATCTCCAAAAATGACTACTGTATCCCTTGGAGGAGCTGTAAGGCCAGCCTGTGACAGTGTCGGAAGGAAATAACCAGCAAAAAAGTTGCTGGAGACATATGTATAAGGGATGCCCGCTGCCTCGGTTGCCCTACGGATTTTGACTTTCAGCTCAAATGCACTCTTGGCAGGCTCCACTGCATGAACGTTATCAACATCATTCCCAAACTCAGATGGCAAAAACCTCTGCAAAAAATCAATCTATTGGGTTAAATATAAAATTTAAGCAGAGGTATTAATAAACATACAGTTACAACATGTTTCCAGAAATTTGAATGCATTTAGCTAAAGAAATAAATTACATAGTCTAAGGGGCAACATTTTCTTCTAGAAAACCATAAAATATTTTTGGAATTCCAGGTTACAACAGTCAAACTTCAAGATTTGAGGCGCTCAAGAGGTTTTTGATAGTCTTGAGTCTATTTTCATCATCAAAAAAATGATTGAAACACTCGCAAGCTTGGATAAAAAAACCAGGTTTCAATGAGAAATAGCCTCCCAGGGCAATTATGGCTTCAGTAGACAAAGGCTAAATGATTGGTTCACCAAACCACCACTCTAACTAGGAGTTAACTTTATCATTCCTTTATTGCAGAAGAAAGATATCAACATGCACTCTTACAATATTGAAAATTCATTTTTGGTTATTATCTCAGTATAGATCCATCTTAAATACAGAAAGTTTTTCAACTTTGATGATGGAAGCACTCACATCATTACACATCATACCCATCATACCGAGCTGTAGAATGGGCCTCTGGGTTCAATAAGAATACCACCTACATAAATTTTGCAAATTAACTCTATTTCTTAAGAGCAAAAGAGCAAAGAGATACCTTGATGGTTCCAACTTCTTTAATTGCTTGGATAATATTCAACTGATTGGCTGTCTGATCTCCTCCTACTGTGGAGATTACCACATCCACCTTCTTCAATGCCTCCACAAGGCTTGCATGATCATCTAATGATCCCTGTTAAAACAGCATAAAAACCCAAATGGCTGCTGAAAGAAACATTACATGAAACTATTGCATAGCAGTAGAAAGCAGTGAGATTTTAACTTACATTGAGTATATTAGCTCCTGAAGACTTGAAAGAGTCCAGAAGCTGGGCTCTCTCAGGGTTAGCAGAAGCAGGTGAGTCTCGGACGAGAAGGAAGGTGGGATGGCCAAGAGCAACGCTGGCTTTGGCGACATGACGACCTATGTAGCCTGTTGCTCCAATTATCAAAATTCGGCTGACGCTTTCCATGTCTACTTTCAAATTCTAACTGTTCTGCAACAAGATAAAGATAAGCGCAGTGGGGAATATGATCGATACAGAGAAATTTCATATATTTATAGCGATTGAAGATAGGTATGAGGGGAGAGAGTGAGGAGGTAAGGGTGGAAATTGTCGAAAATGCAGGCGAATACTCGCAATGGTTGTTGCACATCACATCCTTCTTTCACCATCAGCCAGTTGATTGTTGCCGAATGTTGTACGATCCAATAATTCCAGGAGAAAAACTTACCAAATGGTTGCTACACATCACATTTTGTTGCCGAATATTGTAGGATTCAATGTATCACCAATTTGTTTGAAATTAAGCATGAGAAAAGGTACCAAACGTTGAAATGTCACAGTTTGTTTGTTGAGTCCATATCTGGTTGGTTAGTGGAGTGCTTCTCCAAGGCGAGGATGACCGCCACGCGTGCCACAGGGGGCGGAAGTAGTCAGGAAAGACGAGAACTCTGTAACCCTTGTAATTCTTCTAAGGAGAGAACTCTGTAACTCTTGTAATTCTTCCAAGAAGTGGGACAAAAGTATTTAAGAAAGGGCAGGACCAGACCACCTAATCATCTTCATTTTCCTAAGAGGTGGAGATGATTTTGATGGTGGTGGATGTTAAATTTGTAAATCATTAGTAATGTTTAATTTATAGGACGATTTTTTGAATAATATAAATCAGGTGTAAAAGTTTATATAAGAATTAATAGTAAAAAGATGCGAAAACTAGGGAATAAAATTGAGTTAGAGAGATTTGTGGAAAGATTATAGGATGGTATAGTCAAATTTAATATTTAATTATGGAATAGTTATTATGATCATCTAAAATTATGTAAAAAAATAATTTTTTAAGTATGAAAATTTTGTTGGTACAGGTGCACAGTAAATATAAATAAACACACAGTAGAATATCAATCACATAAATACACAGTAGAATATTAATCACATAAATACAAGAGTTTAACGTGGTTCACTCAACCAATAGCCCACTAAACATAGGGATCAGGAATTTATTAATCAAATTGGAGATTACATCAAGAAATCCTCACTAGACCTCTCACACTCTTCACAAACCATCCATGATTGCCTCTTAAATAGCATAGAGAATCTCTGTTAAATAGCATAGAAAATCTAACAGCCTCATTAACTCCCTCACATCAAATATAGGAGGCATTAACTCCCTCCCAACAGCCTGGAGCGAAACTGAATTTCTATTATTGTCAACAGCTGAGATTTTTCCTATTTTGCTCTAAACAAAAAATCTCAACAAATTTATATAAAATAAAAAAAATTAAAATTTATGAAAAAATTATAGAAATAAGTTACAACTATAATGGAGTTAAAAGATATGATTGTATAGCATAGATATTATAGAAAAATTATAAAATATTACTATGAATATATTATGGTAACTTAAATTATATTAAGAAACCAAATTATATAATAGAAACGCACACGAAATTTCTTTGATTGAATAAAAATTTTCTTATCGTAAACTTTAAATTTTTATTTGTTTCTCCGTAAAAAAAATTATATAAATCTTGTGATTTAATGCTTAAATTGAAATATAAAGTTGAAAAAAATGATATGATAATAAATATAAGAAATTCTTTTACTAAGATTATTTTAAATAATATTATTTCTAAAAATATATTTAAAAATATTATTTTATAAAAAAATATTATTATTGTTAAATGAGTTTAGAAACCAAAATTTTATTATTAAAAAATTAAATGATTTAAAAATTTTAATTTAATTAAAAAAAATATTAATTCACATTAATAATATTTTAATAATTAAAATAATATAAAGAGAAAATGATAATTATTTGAAATAGTTAAAAATATAAAATTATTAAAATATTTTTCATTATTTTTTTTTACAATAGTTTTTTTTAAGTTATGACGATTTTATTAATCAATCAAAAATGAAATACATTATATCATGGCTCTTTTTCTAGTACAATGTGGCATATACTAACAAGAGAATAATTGAGATGTATGAGACCAAGAGTAGTAAAGGAGGCACAAAAAGTAAAAGAAATAATTACAAAAGAGAATCACCCAATTTGGGGAAGGTCCTCGGAGTGACCTTTTATTCTTTCTTTTCGAAACATTGATCCAACCTTTCGAAGAAGGGTTTATTAAAGCGATCTGAATATTATCACTGTGTGTTGATGCAGAGTCCTTGTCAAAGTCCAAAGAAGTTGAATCATGAGCTCACTTCAATGCACCAAAATAATCATTATTATTTACTTTCTTTGTGCTTATCGAGGGAGCCTATTTCACAACAAGATCCTCAAGAGACTCTTGAGGAGGTGAAGTCTAAACCTTGTCCACAGAATGCATTTCATCATTAGATCCTTCATCATCCTTGTCTGAATAAGAGGAATTCTTGCTCTCCATAGGAGAAGAGTCACATGGCTTCTAGCTTTTAACTTTGGAACTACGAATGTTCTACTTTTGGTGAGATTAGAGAAGAGGGAAAGGGTTTTGTAAATGGCATGTTTGATAACAAAAGCAACAACACGGAAAGTAGTATTCTCAAAGTCTAAGGCTTGGGTCCAATTAAAACCCCCTATTTTTAATTTAATTTGGTCTGGAATGTTGAAAATAGTAACAAGAAATGCTAAAAATAACATTCAGAATATTCCAATTTTGATTTGTCCTTGAATTAAAATTGAGAATTAAAATTCGAATTTAGTCTCACCAGCTGCTTGAAAAATAATTAATTAATTCACCTTGGATTAATTAGTTGGAGAGATTCAAGCTAGAAGTCTTTGTGAAGTCATGCAACAATTATCCCTTAAATTAAGGAGATTATCCCTTAATTAAGGAGATAAGGATGAGTTATAATTGATTTGTAATTAGTTAGCTCAGTTAACTGAGTTATGTCCAGTTAAATTAGTTCCAAACAGTTCGAGGAACTAATTGTGAGTTCATTCAGTTAATGCATGCATGCATGAAACTAGTGTACTCCAGATAACTGAGGATTCTCTCATAAATGACTCATGCATGTCTATTTAGAGAAAGACCCAGTTGAGATTAAAAGACAGGGACAAGTTACTATCAGTTGCATGAGTTTTCCTATAAAGGAAACTCATCCATGCAAAAGGAATAAGGTTCCTTGAGGATTGTGTAGTTTTACAAGGTGTGAGATCAGTGTTACACTTGGTAACAGTAGGATCACCTAGGAGAAACAACGCAAGGAAATAGGAGGCTTGGAGGGTTGAGGAGAAGGGTTGTGAGAAGCCTTGTTTACCTGTGAGCATCTAGGAGGATTGTATTGAGACCTGGATAGCTGTGAGAGCTAAAGCTTTGTGTAATCTTGATGTATTTCCACCTTGTATGATAATACATATAGTGGGGTTTTTAGTTGAGGCTTTCCCCTGAGTATTATTTTGTGTTTCATGTGCATTGATTCTGCTTCTGGTTATATGTGTTCTGCTTGATCTTGCTCAAATCTATTAAGCTTCCGCAAGTTTGATAGTAGAAGTAGATTATTGTATTTTTCTTTGGTATATTGCATTATCGAGTTAATCTACAGTCAGATTTTCTACATAGATCTCAGAGGTAGATTTGTAGAGAATTTGCAAAATTTCTACGTGGTATCAGAGCTAGCTAATCTATAGAGAAATTTCTGCATGGTATTGAAGCAAAGGTGATCGAAGCTGTGAATAGTATACAGAGAAGAGAATTCAAAGTTTGAAGTTTGGGATTACAGGTACAAATCGAATTCATCTCATACTTCAGGTTGGTCAATGGCGTTCTATGGCTTGAGACTCGAGTATGCCTTGGATGGAAGCTCGAATTACATAGCATGGAAAGATTGCATGGAGGCTATATTAGAAGACAACGACTTGAAGGATTTCATTGATCAAGAAATCCCAAAGCCAGGTTCAACTAATGCACAAGAGTTGGCTGAATGGAAGAAGTGTGTGGTGAGGGCAAGATAGATCATCCTTGAGGGAGTTCGAGATCATATTGTCTCGAGTCTCCATGAGAAGGAGACTCTGTTTTCAATGTGGAAGACTTTGAAGGACCTCTACCAGACTAGTAGCGACCAGAGGAAATTGGTGCTCAAGGATAAGCTTCGAAGAATCAAGATGGAGAATGGTGATACTATTTCCACATATCTGAACAAGCTCACCACTTGTAGAGATGAGCTTGGAAGTGTGGGAATAACTACTGCCGATGATGATATGGTGAGCCTTGCTCTCCTCGGTCTTCCAAAGATCTGGCATAGCTACCAAGACTCTGTGAATGGAAGGGAGAAACTTCCAGATTGGGAATGACTGTGGTCGGATCTCATGCAGGAGGAGATTAGGAGGAGCACACAAGATGGTTCTTCATCCAAGGAGGATGAAGAAAATATGGCCTTAGCGAGTAAGGCAAGGAAAGGGAAGGAGAAGGTTTCTCATCCCAAATCGAATTCTTCTCATGGAGGGAAGAAGGGTGACAAATCTAAAGTGAGATGCTTTAATTGTCACGAGATGGGTCATTATGTGACTAATTTCCCATCGAAGAAGTCCAAGAAGGGATCCTCGGAAGGATCTGAAGGTGAGGCATTGGCCTCTCAGTTCGAAATGGACTTCACCCTCATCGCATGCATGGTGTCTTCAATGATGGGTTGTGGTTGGTTTCTTGATAGTGGAGCCTCATTCCACATGACTGGTGATAAAATTTTATTCAGTACCTTGGAGGAGAATACCACCTACATAAATTTTGCAAATTAACTCTAATTCTTAAGAGAAAAAGAGATACCTTGATGGTTCCAACTTCTTTAATTTCTTGGATAATATTCAACTGATTGGTTGTCTGTTCTCCTCCTATTGTGGAGATTACCACATCCACCTTCTTCAATGCCTCCACAAGGCTTGATAAGTCCAGGGTTAATATGGATCTATGTTGGTTTAACTATTGCCACCAATTTGGGTGATCACAACTTCTATATTTAAACTTAAGTAACAATTATATATCAATGGGTTAGACTGTCTTAGCAAGTTTATGAAAGCGGATAGTTAATATAAACACCATGATAGTTCAAATATTACCAAATGACAAGTTAGTGCTTGAACTCATTGCTTAGGCTAAGATCACTAAATTAAATGTGTTAATAATTCCTTATAATCCCAATTCCAAAAATTTTAATGTCAACATAACAAAAAACATGTAGAAATTATGGTGTAGTTTTGCAATTGCTCATGAAGTTTTCATAAAAATCACAAGACAAAAACCTACTCTATTTCTCTACAGAATTCAATTCACAATTTAGAACATCAGTCACAAACATGCAATGAGAAATAACAAACATGCACACAATATTTTTTCCAACGGATAGAAAATTGTGAAAATCTCTAATGCCTACTTGCATTCATATGATGATTAGAAATGTATTACACTTGCTTTGCTCAACTGAGCACAACCAACAAGTGCATAACCTATCTCTCTACTCACTAAGAAGCTTTGACCCAAACTTAGTCAATTTATGCCTCTGCTTGAGCCCGTATTTCCTTACACAATTCCTTGAGAAATTAGGCCCCTATTATTTAGGAAATTCCTAGAATTGATTGTGCAATTCCTCAAGGTTGATCATCATATTGGATGAAACACTTGTACACTCAAGACTAGTCTACAACTGATGTTACACTGACTTGGGGTATCCATCATAGTTGGGGAACTCAAATTCTTTACATGCACTAGTTATTTTGGTTTGAATGATCAATTAACTCGATGATCATTGAGTTTGACTAAAGTCCCACTGCACAACTGACCTTCCACTAGTTCCTCCAATGATTAGAACTAGTTTAACTGAAAACAACTTGAGATAACTAACCTTGATTGCTACAAATTAGCAATCACACATGGTTAATTGAACTCTAACTCCTCCAACTTGAATTTACTGAGTAAACTAGGTGACACAAGCCATGTCACACAAGTTAACTGGATCCAAGTTATCTGCTGATGTGGAAATTCAATGTTTTCTCAATTTAATCAGAGCAAAATAAAGTTGAAAATTTCTTGTTGCATTTTTCAACACTCCCTGTCAGTAAAAAAGGGATTATCAACCACCGCTATCATGCACCTATGGAATTCGAACTTCCCTCTTGACAAGGCCTTTGTCAAAATACCAACATCTTGTTCATATTTCGGAATGTACTGCAACAACATTATCCACCTCTGCACACAGTCCCGTAAATGGTGATGCCAGATATCTATATGCTTGGATTGATCATGGAATACAAGATTCTTAGAGAGCTTAATGAAACTTTGATTATCACTGTAGATCACAATTGGATCCATTATCTGACCAAATAATCCCACAAGTATCTTTCTCATCCATATCGCCTCATATGTTGCTTGTCTTGTAGCCATGTATTTTGCTTATGTTGAGCTGAGCACCACAAATATTTACTTCATGTTGTACGAGGAAACTGCTGTGGACCCAACATTGAAAATTACACATGATGCACTCATTCAGTTTGATGGACTTCCCGCCCAATATGCATCTGTGAAGCCACACAACTTCAGTCCCTCTGTCTGTTTGTACCATAGTCCAAACTAGGTAGTGCCTCTGAGGTACCATAAAACATGCTTAGCTACCTTCCAATATAATTTGGTTGGCCTAACCATAGCTTGGCTCAACTGGTTGACTGCATATCACATATTTGATTGTGTGTTCACAAGATACATGAGTGAACCCACTAGTTGTTGATAAGTGGTAGCATCCATTTCCTCAACTAAAGTGGCATCCTCCTTCCTCCAATTGGTCACTAGAGGTGTCTCCATGGATTTACAACTCTCCATGAAAAACTTTCATAGTATCTCATTTGCATACTTGCCTTGAGACACAAACAGTCCCCCATTACCTTTCCATACTTACAATTCGAGGAAGTAGTGCATGAGACCCATTCCCTTCATTTCAAATTCCCTTGCAAGGTCCTCCTTACAAGATCCGATCAAATTCTCAGCACTAGTTAAAATCAAATCATCAACATATAAGACAATAATAAGCAATTTACCTTCTACCAAGGTATGATAAAGGTTTGCATCTTCTTCACTTTTGGTGAAGCCCAAACCAGTGAGATCGCTATTGATCCTGGTGTACCAAGCATTGGGTGCTTGTTTGACACTTTACAAGGCTCGCTTAATTCTGCACACATGAGACTCTCGATCAAGTGTCTCAAAACATTTTGGTTTCTTGATGTACACCTCCTCCTCAATAACTCCATTGAGAAATGTTGTCTTTACATCCATCTGGTGGATCTTCCACCCCATTTGTGCAGCCAGTGCAAGAATTAATCTAGTGGATGTGTAGGTTTTAACCCCATACAGAAATTACCTGCATACGAATTCTAAAACATAGAAAATAAACAATGCGAGAGCATAAAACATAAAACACATATACATAGAGATTTTCCCCTAGATCCCAAAACTGGGACTACCAGCTTGATTTTTCATTATTTTGCTTTCAATGTTACAATACATATTTATACATGACGAAGCATCCACTACCATGGATCGAAAACCATCACGTCC
Organism: Pinus taeda; assembly: GCA_000404065.3. NCBI lineage: Eukaryota > Viridiplantae > Streptophyta > Pinopsida > Pinales > Pinaceae > Pinus > Pinus taeda. Next base: position 41,460 of record APFE030250499.1, on the reverse strand, counting down.
AAAACCATGGACTGAAAACCATCGCGTCCAAAACCGTGTGCAAAAATCATGCACAAAACCATAGGTAAGTCCACCCAACCTAATATAGGCTAGTCGTGAAAGAATAACACAACCCAACATTCTCCCACTTGTTGTTTTCTTTCCACAGGGGGCCACAAGAGAGCTTAGTCATTTATCCAGCCCTGCAATGCCTATTATTTCTCTACACCAAGAGAACTTCTCAAAGCTCACAGATTTTGTCAATGCATCTACAGTATTCTTCAAAGTGTCCACCTTTACCAACAACACCTTTTTGTCTTCTATCATATCCCTCACAAAGTGATATCCCTCACAAAGTGATACTAAAAATCAATGAGATTTGTCTTTTAATGGTAAGCAGGGTTCTTTGCCAAGAAAATTGCACTTTGCCTATCACAGTCTATCCTTATAGCTCCTTGTACTATCCCCATACTTGAACACAATATCTGCAACCAAACTGCTTCCTTGCTTGCATGAGTGGCTGCCATGTATTTTGCCTCTGTAGTTGATAGTGCCACTACACTTTGTTTCTTACTCATCCAACTGACTGCACCTCCAAATAGGTTAAACACATACCCACTTGTAGATCTTCTCTGATCCAAATCTCTAGCCCAGTCCGCATCAACAAAGCCACGGATATCCAAAACTTTGTCCAATCCTGGTCTTCCTTGCTAGCACAAACCATAATCACTAGTGCCATGCAAATACCTAAAAACCCACTTCACTGTTGTCCAATGCTCCTTCCCTGGTTTTGACATAAACCTGCTCAATACTCCCACTACATGTGCAATCTATGGTCTAGTACAGACCATTGCATACATCAGGCTACTGACTGCACTTGCAAATGGAACGGGACATATCCTCTTCCTCTTCTTGTGTCTTGGGACACTGTTTAGCAGATAAATTTACACCTATAGGAATAGGAACCTTCACCGTTTACTATCCTGCATATTAAACCTCTGCAATATTGTCTCAACATACTTCCTCTGGTTTAACCAGAGCTTTCTCTTTGACTGATCTCTTTTAATTTCCATGCCCAAAATATAGTTTGCGGCACCAAGATCTTTCATGTCGAATTTGGAGGACAATTGGGTCTTCAAATCCTGGATAATTTCTTTGTCATTTCCAACTAGCAACATATCATCCACATACAAGACCAGATAAATAACACGGTTACCAATTAATTTAAAATACACACAGTGATATGCTTTGCTTTCGGTGAAGCCAAGTCCCCGTATAAATGTATCAAATTTCTGATACCATATCCTTGGTGACTGTTTTAACGCATACATAGACTTCTTTAACTTGCATACCATTTCTTTCTTACCCTTCACCGCAAAACCTTCAGGTTGCTTCATGTAGATCTCCTCTTCCAGATCCCCGTGGAGAAATGTTGGCTTTACATCCATCTGTTCTACCTCAAAATCAAAATCAACAACAATAGATAAAAGTAATCTAATAGAAGCTACCTTCACAACAGGAGAAAAGATATCACCAAAATCAATTCCTGGCACCTGGGAATAACATTTTGCTACCAACCAAGCTTTGTATTTCTCCACCTTTCCTTCTGCATTTGTCTTATTCTTGAACACCCATTTGCTGCCAATGGGTTTCCTTCCAGCCGGCAACTCCACCAGATCTCAAGCCTCATTTTTGTGCAAACATGCCATTTCATCAACCATGGCCTCTTTCCAGAGTTTTCCATCCTCTGAATCCACTGCTTCCTTCACAGTTTTGGGATCATCATAAGTAACAGACAAAGAAAAATTTGAACAGAAAGCCGATGGACTATACCTTTCTGGCTACCTTCTTTCTCGAGCTGATCTTCTCACAGCCGGAGTTTGTGGCTCTTCATTTTCTGATTCCTCCTCTGCTACAGAGTATGATTCTTCCTCCTTTAGTTCAAACTCTATCTTTACAGGTTCCTTTGGTTGGACTTCATGTTTGATACCATCTTTCACCTCTCTAAACACCACATCTCGACTGTACACAACCTTCCATGTGACTGGGTTCCAAAGCTTATAACCCTTTAAACCATCCTTATACCCAATAAAGATGCACTTTTCAGATTTACTATCCAACTTGGTTCATTGCTCCTTTGGAACATGTACATATGCATCACATCCAAATACCCTCAGATGTGAAAGAGAGGGTTTCTTACCAGTCCATACTTCTTCTGGAGTCTTATCCTCCAACGCTGATGAGGTGACCTGTTGACCAAGTAACATGCAGTATCCACTGCCTCTGCCCAGAATTCCTGTCCTAACCCGGCACCACTGAGCATGCTTCCTTCCCTTTCCATCAACGTCTTGTTCATTCTTTCGGAGACTCCATTTTGCTGAGGTGTATATGGAGTAGTCTTCTGTCGTGCTATACCACACTTCTTGCAGAATTCTTCAAATTCCTTGCTGCAAAATTCTCCACCATTATCTGTCCTCAACACCTTTATCT
>APFE030250499.1:24786-36280 GCA_000404065.3 Pinus taeda | reverse complement strand
ATGATACAAATGACAAAACCTCCTTTCTATATATAGGAGTCTAAGGAGTCACAATATAATCCAGCCGACCTAACAATAATAATATAAAGCCACAAAAATAATAATAGAGGGATTCTATGGGGCACAGAAATAACAATATGTGGGTACTAGGGGCACAACAATATAAATAAGGGGTATAACTACCATAGTAATGGGGTAATCACTAGTATTATAGGGACCCAACACATTCTTAACCTTGAAGATCCATCTTGAACCCACAAATAATTTATCTAATGGCATTGGGACCACTTCCCAAACACTATTCTTTACAATGGTTTCGTATTCCTCCACTATTTTGTCAACCCATAAAGGTTGCTCTACTACTTCCTCGAAAGAGGATGGCTCAATCTCTACAAGCTCAATCATTAGAGCCCTATATCTAGTGTACCGATCATGTGACCTTCTATCTGCGCTGATTTGAAGGAGTGTCCACATTCTCCCTTGGATACTGCACAAATATTTTAGCTTCCCTATTTATTTTCTTTCCTTCTTTGGATGGTTCTAATTGAGTGGCTTGTAGAAATTCCTTGTATATTCAAACTGCTAATTGTAATTTACTAAAACAATAGACTTGGATCTAATCTACTCATCAACGGAAACAATTAAATTATCTTGAAATCATGAATCATGCAAGAGAAAGAATTCAATCAACACATTACACAATTATTCCTGGGGAAATCCACAACTAAAAACCCCTGCTATCTTTATATTGCATTAGTCAAAAAATATGAGAAGATTACAATGTTTTTCTCAAGCCCAAGAAACCTTTGCACTATCTTTATCTATCTCAGAGCTTCCTAGACAAGCCCAAGCCAATACTTAACCAAATTTTGGCTTGCCCAAGTCCCTATTTCCTTGCATTGTTTCCTTTCAAATTAACCCCGATTAATTAGGGAAATTCCTCAATAGGAATTGTGCAATCCTCATAAGCCTTCCTCTGACTGCATGCACCACCTGTACAATTCAGATGATTATACAACTGATAGTGCATTGCCCCTGAACTCCAATCTCAATTGGGTAACTCTCAGATCTGACATGCATGAGTTATTTATGAGTGAATTATTAGTTCACTGGTTGAACACATGAAGAAACACCCCATTGTTTGACCTCCTACTAGTTCCTCCATCAGTTGGAACTAGTTTAATTGACTTTAACCCAGTTAAACTGAATTAAGTAATTACAACTCAAAATAAACTAAACCAGGGCTTCTATAATGTAGGAGACATTCTACATGACTCAAGTTAGACCCTCAACTCGAATTAACTGAGCCAACTAAGTCAAATTAACTTAGTTAACTAATACAAGTTGTCTTGTGATGTGGAATTACAATTTTATTCCCAATTTAATTCAAGGACAAAATTAAATTAGGATTTTATTTTTTCATTTTCAACGCTCCCTCTCAAGAAGAAAGGGATTATCTGCTACCCCGATCCTACCTCTATGAAACTTGAATTTGCATCTTGACAATGCATTTGTCAAAATATCTGCATCTTGTTCCTCTATAGGAATATACTCCAGCAACATGATTCTCCTCTGCACACAATCTTGTAGATAGTGATACCAGATGTCAATATACTTGGACCAATCATGAAAAATGGATTCTCAGAGAGTTTGATACAACTCTAATTTTCATAGTAAATCATTGTAGGATTCATCGGCTGACCAAATAACCCATCAAGGAACTTCGTCATCTAAATAGCCTCACAAGTTTCGTGACTAGCAGTGATGTACTCTTCTTCTACCAAACTGAGTGCAACTAATCTCTGCTTCCTGTTGTACCAAGAAATTGTTGCTGACCCAATACTGAAGATTCCCCCTTATGTGCTCTTCTTGTCGGATGGACTCCCTGCCCAACATGCATCTGTGAAGCCTTGTATATAGTGTTAACCAAGTAATCTATTCTATGGGTAGAACTGATCCCTCTAGCCCAATGTGTGGGTCTAGTAACAACTATGACAAAACAAGCAAACTTCCCTAACCTAAATTAGAATGACAAATGAGAAAGGGATATGGACTACCTCTCTCATATGTGCTCGAACTTTGATGATGATCCTGATCCCTTAGCTCCAAGGATTGCTCCTCGCTATTCCTTGTGTCTGAATACCTGCAAGAGAGATCAAAAGACAACAACAAGAGAGACCATAGCATACAGATTCCAATATAAGTTATACAACAAATCAAGGAGTATTGTACTAAGAAATCAATCATAGACAAGCTTATGGGAAGTAAAACATGCTTTGTATTAATGATTAAATCAAAGGGGGGAGCATACAACCAGTGCCTTGATGTTGAAGGCCTCCTTCAGGATGGTTCCAAGTCCAAGCCAAACTTAACAAGCTCTCCTTTCCTCTCTCACCAAAATAGTAGCATCTAAGTGCAATTGAGCAGAAGAATGGAAACTAGTAATGACCAACCCATTGAGGAAAGTGAAGAATGGATTTATAGTGAGGGAGAGGGAGTTAGAGATCCACCAAAGGGGGAAGAAGGTCCTTAACCCAAAGGTAAGATCACTAAAGGTAGGATCAAGGGCTCTAAATGGGAGTACTCGACCATATCTTCATCCAACAACTACCAACTTGTCGTTCTCGAGGCTTCTAGTAAGAGAAGCTTCTGCTCCATTTTTGGAGAAATTCCCTGAAGAGGATCAACATGGATTTTCCTATCAAAAGTCAGTAGTTAGACAAAAGGTTACCAACATGGATTTTCCTACTAAAGTAGCGTTGGTCTTGCAAATTAGGGTTTTTCACATGCTTTTCCATAATTTCTTCAAGACATTAGTTCTCCATCTCTTCAAGGATGTATTGAGCATATAATTCATGGTGAATTAGTTTACACAAATTTTGTCGCTTTACGACATTTGTGACGATAGTGGCATAAACGATGATACTTTGCGTATAGATTTGGGAATGTGACAAAATATTGTGTAACATATAGCTTCACTCTCTCTGTCTATCTGTACCAAAGACCAAACTAAGTGGTGCTTCTGAGGTATCTCAACACATGTTTAGCTTCCTTCCAATAGATTTTGGTTAACTTAACCATTGCTCGACTAAGTTGGTTAACTACAAAACATATTTATGGTCATGTGTTAACCAAGTACATAAGTGAACCCACAAGCTTCCTGTAAATAATAGCCTCCACTACTTCACCTGAAGTAGCATCTTCCTTCCTCCAATTTCCTGTTAGAGGATTCTCCATGGGTTTGTTTCTCTCCATGTGGAACTTCTTCATAATTATCTCGTTGGCATACTTTCCCTGAGAGACAAGCAGTTCCTCATCTCCTTGCTATACTTCCATACCATGGAAATAATGCATGAGCCCCAGGTCCTTCACCTTGATTTCTCTTGAAAGATCCTCTTTTCAAGATTTTACCAGATTCTCATCACTTGTTAGAATTAAATCATAGACATATAATAGTATAATCAACAATTTACCTTCAACCACAATATGGTAAAGGTTCACATATGATTCACTTTTGGTGAAGCCCAACCTGGTGAAATAGCTGTCAATCCTGGTGTACCAAGCACGTAGTGCTTGTTTCAATCTATACAATGACCGCTTGAGTCTGCACACATGCGACTTTCTGTTGAAGGTCTCAAATCCTTCTGGCTGCTCAATGTACACCTCTTCCTCAAACACTCTGTTGAGGAATGTTGTCTTCACATCTATCTGATGCATCTTCCATGCCATCTACACTAAAAGTGTTAGAATAGATATGATTGAAGAGTACCTTTCTACTAGAGAAAATGTCTCCTCGTTATTAATTCCCTCCACTTGAGATAAATGTCTGGCCACAAATATGGCCTTGTGTTTCTCCACACTCCCATATGCTACTTTCTTTACCTTGTAAAACCATATGGAACTTACCATTGACTTGCCTGCTGGTCTTGGGACCACTTCCCAAACACTGTTTCTGATAATGGAGTCATACTCCTCTACCATGGCATCAACCCATACTGGTTGTTGCAATGCTTCCTCAAATGAGGATGGCCCAATCTATACACTCTCACTTATTAAAGCCACGTAGCCAGTGTATCTATCTTGTGACCTCCTCTACCTGTGCATTGATGTGGGCGCTCCCACATTCTCTCTAGCATCATGCATTAATATGTCAGCTTCTCTGGTGTGCTTCCTTCCATTTATGGAAGTCTCTGCATGAGTGGGTGCTTCCACTCTTTGCTCCTTTGCATGTGGCTGCTCCACATCATCCTGAGGTTCTTCCTTTGGAGCTAAAATCTCATCATCTGCATGTAAATGAAGCTCCCTCTCAAGGGAACATCTCACGACCTTCTCTTCATTGAAATTCATATCTCTACAAACCATTGTCATCCTATGAGATGGAAGGTACACCCGATTGTTGCGAGGTGTATCAATGTACCCCAAAATATGCCCAACTTAGTTGTCGATTATATAATTTTCCTTGCATCCTTGGTAACATGATAATAAAATGATGAACCAAATATCCTGAAGTGTGCCACATCTGGTTTCTTACCTGAAAAAGCTTATTCTGGTGTACTCATCCCAAGAATCCAATGAGGATTTCTATCATGCACATATACAACTATGTTAAATACTTCAACCCACAAGTGCAACGGTAAGCTCTAATCATGTAACATCGCCTGTGCAACTCCCACAATGCTTATGTTTTTCCTTTCAGCTACCCCATTCTATTGTGGGTTACGGGGTGCTATTAACTCCCATTGAATGCCTTCTGATGCACAAAATATATTGAATTCATTCGACACATATTATCCATTGTTATCACTCTTAAGAGCCTTCAATTTCCTGTTAGTGTCTTTCTCAACAAGTGCTTTAAATTCACAAAATTTAGAGAATGTTTGATCTTTCTTCTGTGTGAAGAAAATACAACACTTACGTGAGAAATCATCTATAAATATTACATAATACCTATGCATAGTCGTGGAGGATATTGAGAACTATTTACACACATTTAAGTGAACTCTTTCAAGAATTTATTGTGCTCGACTTTCCTTATCATGAAAGGTGGCTTTGATGTACTTCCCCAATGTATACCCTTTGCATGTATCTCTCTGCTCTAGTGCACCCTTGGGAAGTCCTATAGAAATTTGTTACATGATATTAAAGCTTCGTGGTGCAAGTGACCCAATATTCTATGCCACAACTCACTGATGTCTCGGCTTTTCACCTTCTCTACTTGTGTGCTCAAGGCAACACAATGTTCTACATCCAATTTGTAGAGGCTCTTCACCCGAACCTTGATTTGCTTCACATGTCTTGAGGCTATGTGACGAAGGAAAACATTTCCTTTTCTAAATATCACATCGTAACCATAGTCCTTCAATGTAGAAACTGAAACGAAATTATTCTTTAGACCCAGAACATACATGACATCTTTTTAATGTCAGAGGAGAACTAGACTCCCTCTGAAAAGTAATGGTACCGATTTCAGTCACGCTATACCTTCCATCATCTCCCATTTTGATGTGCATATGGAGGTACTTCTCCTCCAAGTCACTAAAGAATTCTTTGTTGTCGGTCATATGGAATGAGGATCCACTATCCAGATACCACACACTACCCATCACTGATGTCACCATGTAAGCGATGTGGGTGAAATCCAACTCAAATTGTGAAGCAAGAGATTCACCTACCACTCCTCCTGAGGGATTCTTGATGGCCTTCTTGTGTGGACACGTCATGGCATAGTGTTATAGATCATGACAATGAAAAAATTTAATCTTTGACAAGTCCTTCTTCTTGCCACTCTAACTGGAATCAGATTTGGAATGGGATGACTTCTCTTTCCCTTTATTTTTTTTTCCCAGCTAAGGCACAATTCTCTTCATCATCATGCTTGGATGAGGATCCATACCTGGTGTTCCACTGAATATATTCTTGCACCAAGTCAGACCACAATCGCTCCCACTCTGGTAGCTTCTCCTTCCCATTTACTGAATGTTGGTAGTTATGGAAGCTCTTGGGAAGGCCTAGAAGTGCTAGGTTGACTAGATCATCTTCAACAACTATAACACCAACACTTTCAAGCTCATCTAACATTGGGTGAACTTGGTTAAGTACTTTGGTATTGTCTCGCCCTTCTCCATCTTGGTTTTCCTAAGCTTTCCCTTTAGTGCCAACTTCTTGTGGTCACTTTTGTTCTTAAATAGGTCTGTTAAGGCCTTCCACATAGCATATGAAGTCTCCTTCCCATGGAGGCTCGAGACAATATGATCTCAAACTCCTTATAGTATGATCCTTCTCGCCTTTGCAACACATTTCCTCCACTCTGACAGATATTGAGAATCAGTTGTTGGAGGCTTAGGAATATCTTTGTCTATGAATTCCTTAAGCCCGTTGTCTTCCAACACTGCCTCCATCACGTCCTTCCAAGAAATATAGTTCGAACCCCCCTCAAGGGCATATTCATTTCTCAATCTGTAGAATGACATCCTACTGACTCTAAAGAATGATACCACAAATTTGATTTCACCTAAAAAGGACAAAATCATATTCTCCTCTTCTAGAGTGATTTTTGCTTCAGTACATGTAGGAATTCCTTGCAAATTCAAACTACTAATTCTAATTTACTAAAACAATAGACTTTAATCTACTCTACTCACCAACTGAAATAATTAAATGATCATGAAATCACAAAGCATAAAAGAGAAAGAATTCAATCAACACATTATAAAATATTTCCTAGGGAAAGCCACAACTAAAAACCCCTCCTATTTGTATATTTCATTAGTTAGAAAATATGAGAAGATTACAATGCTTTACTAAAGCCCAAACAACCTTTGCACTATCTCTATCTGTCTCACAGCTTCCTAGACGAGCCCAGGCCAATAATTAACCAAAATTTGGCTTTCCCAAGTCCCTATTTCCTTACGTGATTTACTTTCAAACTATCCCCTATTAATTAGGGAAATTCCTCAATAGGAATTACGCAATCCTCATAGGCCTTCCTTTGACTGCGTGCACCACTTGTACAATTCTTATGACTATACAACTGATAGTACACTATCCCTGAACCCTAATCTCAATTGGGTAACTCTCAGATCTAAATTGCATGAAGTATTTATTAGTGAATCATCAATTAACGTATTGAACATATGAAGCAACACCCCACTGTTTGACCTCTTACTAGTTCCTCCATCAGTTGGAACTAGTTTAACTGACTTTAACTCAGTTAAACTAAATTAATTAATTACAACTCAAAATAAACTCAATCAGGGATCCTATAATGTAGGGGGCACTCTACATGACTCAAGTTAGACCCTCAACTCGAAGTAACTGAGCCAACTAAGTCAAATTAACTAAGTTATCTAATGCAAGTTGTCTTGTGATGTGGAATTAAAATTTTATTCCTAATTTAATTCAAGGACAAAATTAAATTAGGCTTTTCTTGTTGCATTTTCAACATGGATGTCTCCACTCTTTGCTCCTCAACTTGTGGTTGTTCCACATCTTCCTGAGATTCCTCCTTTGGAGCTAAAATATCCTCTTCTCATGGGATATGGAACTCCCTCTCAGGAGAGCACCACATCGTTTTCTCCTCATCAAAATTTACACCCCTTCGCACAACTGTCATTTTGAGGGATCAAAAGCATACATGGTGGTTGTGGGGATTTTTTGTGTAACCCAAAAATAACCCCAATTCTATTTTCGGCTCAAGTTTCTTCCTTGATTTTTTGGAGACATGGTAGTACAGAGAGGCTCTAAAAATTGAAATGCAACACATCCGACTTTCTTCTCAAGAAATCCTCCTCGAGAGCAATCATGCCCAAAATCCGAGGAGGACTCCAGTTCTGAAAATAAATGGTTGTGTTGCATGCTTCAACCCACAAATGCATAGGTAGGCATTGGTCATGCAATATTTCCCTCGCTGCTCCCAAAATGCACGATGCTTTCTCTCAGCCACCCCATTATGTTGTGGGTCGTGGGGTGCTATCAACTCTCGTTGAGTGCCTTCTTTTACATATTTTTTTTTTAAATTCATTCGACACTTACTCACCTCCATTATTACTCTTGAGAGCCTTCACCTTCTTGTCAATTTCTTTCTCAACCATTGCCTTGAATTCTATGAACTTGGAGAATATCTCCTCTTTATTTTGCATGAAGAAGATCCAAAACTTTTGTGAGAAGTCATTAATTAAAAGGAAAAAATATTTGTGTCTGACAGTGGAGGCTATCGAGAAAGGTCCACAAACATCAGAGTGGATTCTTTTCAAGGCTGCATGTTCTTTGTTGTCCTGAGCATGGAATGTGGATTTTGTGTAGTTCCCCAAGGTACATCCTTTGCATACATCTTGCTGATCAAGTGATCCTTTGTGTAGGTCTATGGTAATTTGTTGCATAATCTTCAATGCACCATGATGCAAATGACCAAGTCTTATATGCCAAAGTTCACCAATATTTTGGCCCTACACTTTCTCAGCCTTTGTGATTAATGCAACACAACCTTCCACATCTAGCTTTTACAAGTTCTTCACACAAACCCCGATCTGCTTCACCTGTCTTGTGGCTATGTGTCTGAGGAATTCTTTTCCTTTGTGAAGATCACATCAGAACCAAAGTCTTCTAAAAATACAACAAAGATGATATTTTTTTTAGGCCCTGAACAAACATGACATTCTTGAGCTTGAGGGGGGAACCTGACCCCCTTTTAAAGGTGATTGTACTAATCATGATCACGTTATATCTTCCATCATTCCCCATATTGATTTTCATATGCAAATATTTCTCCTCCAGGTCACTAAAAAAGTCTCTACACCATGTCATGTGGAACGAGGCACCATAGTCCAAGTACCACACGCTCCCCATCACTGTGTTGGTCATGCATGCGATAAGGGTAAAGTCAAGCTCGAACTATGAAGCCAATGATTCACCTGTTTCTCCTCCAAAGGTCTTCTTGTTTTCCTTTTTGTGTGGAGACTTCATGGCATAATGCCCAAATTCATGAAAATGGAAGCATTTAATTTTGGACAAATCTTTCTTCTCACCCTCTTGACTGGATTCTGGTTTTGTTTGAGATTTCTTCCCTTTTCTCTTCTTTACCTTTCCATCCAATGTAATTTTTTCTTCATCGTCGCCCTTTGATTAAGTCCCATCTCTAGTATTTCGCCTTAGTTCCTCCTGTACGAAATCAAACCATAAGTGTTCCCAATTCGGTAATTTATCCCTCCCGTTCATTAAATCTTGGTATCTATGCCAACTCTTAGGAACACCCAGAAGGGCTAGGCTTACCAAATCATCATCTGAAACAATAACACCAACTAATGCAAGCTCATCATGAACCTGTGTGAACCTGCTCAGGTACTACGAAATAATGTCATTCTTCTACATCTTAATATTTCGAATTTTATCCTTGAGCGCGAGCTTGGGGTGGTCACTACTGTTCTGGAACAAAACTTTTAGTTCCTGCCACATTGCATAAGGAGTTTCTTACCCATGGATATTAGTGATAATGTGGTCCCGTACTCCCTCCAATATTCTCCTCGCCTTAGCTACACATTTATTCCATTGAGCAAGGTTGATATAAATGCCATACATCTTATCACGAGGTAGGTAAGCCTTCATTCCTAGGGAGTGTTTAAGGTGACTAGTATGTGAAATGAAATGAATATAAATATAAGTATGTTAGTTTTGGAAATAATAATGATCAATGAAATACAAATATAAATATATCGACTTGCATTGCATTTTTTTAGATGCCTTTGTTTGCCTGGAAAATTAAGGCCTTTGAAGTTTCAAGAGAATATTTTCATTTTGAAGCTTGATGGGTGGACATAAACACCTCCAAGATCAACTGTACCTTGCCGGACTTGGCCAAAAAGTCTCCAACTTATTTGTTTAAATACTTGTGTCTTTTCCAACCTTTCTTCTCCCATCTTAGAGAGACTTTGAAGGTTCTTTGAAGGAGAAGGAGTGCACCTTAAAGAGGATGAGGAAAAAATTCCTCTTGATGAGAGGGGATTTTGTTAATGATATCTTACTTTTAAGTATGGTTGATGAAGTAAATTCATTTATTTTTTTGGGATAGGGTGTGGGTCCTTACCTTGGCACACCATCAACATGGAGCTTAAAGCTATTTCATCTATGTCCATATCCTCTCCATCACTGGATTATCCTAGTTTGTCTGCATTTGTCATCTCTTCCTACTCAATTTAAGGGATCTCCTTCTGGGTTTCTACATTTCCTCTACTTCTAGTGGATCTGACAGAGTTTCAATTTTTTTTGGACTAAAAGGGATCTTTCTTGGTTGCGGTAGGGTTTCTTTGGTTCCTTCGTCAATTGTTGACTGATTGAAAACCATCTTTCTCCTACTGTGGCATGTGATTTAATTGAGGGGAATTCTACATCAGAGGACAATATTCAAGAAAGCTTTGTATGATGTCCCATTATAGATAGGAAATTTCTATTAATCTTGGTAGAGGCTCTAAGATATTCATGTAAACACATTTAGGCATATGTAGTGTACTGACCTCACTTTATTACTTCTAAGACTTTCACAAAGGATCCTGTGGAGTTTATATGCCTTCCAGGATACTTTCCTCCTATTATTCTTTTGGGAAGGAGTATAATTGTACCCACACTAGTGTTTTTGGGTATTCCTCCTTCTCCGAGATATACCTCAGGGTCCATAACCTCATGAATAGTCCAATGTTGTTTTAGAAGTAGCGTCCACTTTCAAAAAACATTGTACAATATTCCAGATTGGCAATTATAACTATGAAGAAACCCTTGGCACCCAACTCCAGGTCTATCTTCCCTTTGGCTTTCCATTGTTTCTTGATCCACGCAACTAGGTCCCTCTCCATGAGACAAATCCTAATAAATTTACAAATCAATGCATGATATTGCATATGCTAGATGAATCTCTCAATTTTATTTAAGAAGACTTCATGTTGCGGAGGTAAATCCCCTCTGCGGACAGAGGTGGATCCCACTAGCCCCACAGGGGTCTAGCAACAATCAATCACGCTGCATGCAAGTTCCTAACTATACAATTTAGAAGTCGATCAGGGAGACCAACCTGGGATCCAACGCTGTTTGCTATGGGAGAAGTGTCGCTCCTGTCCTCTAGCTCTGGCCGGTCGCTATCCTTGCGCTCCACGCATGGACACCTGCACAAATGAAGAACAACCCACAAACAAGCATAAAATCCAAAATCGTACAGCTATATATCAGTCAAGCAGGATACAATTCACATATTACCAGTAAAACACATGAATGGAACCATAATAACAGTCGCTTATCATTAAATAGAAAAGAGAGAAGAAATTACAACCACTTAAGGCTTGACGCTGCAAATCTCCTCTAGCGGGGTCGGCAGTCAGTCTGACATGTCTTGCAAAGTCACTTTCTCTCTCCACAATCCGGCAGCATAACCTCTCTTTCAGCTCTTAGCTCAATACTATCTCTCTCTCACCAGCTTGTTCACTCTTTGCACTTTTAACACTAGCCTCCCAAA
>APFE030250499.1:0-19146 GCA_000404065.3 Pinus taeda | reverse complement strand
GTTGCCCCCTCGAAGAGGCTGAATTCTAAGGTGTTGATCTATCTTTTCTATCTTTTCTTGAGCTGGTTTCATAACAGAGCAGAACAGGTTATTCCTTCAGAGAAGTAGTTTATATATACCTCTGACGTGCTTGTTAAGGTTTTCCCCCTCACCTTACTCTACTTGATTGAGCTGACAAGGATTAACCCAAAAACAACTGACTAGATTAGGTGACTCTAGTTAGCGCCCAAGCATTGTGTTTTCACTAAGTTTCACTTCAAACAGTACGTATTTTCCATCGATGTATCATGGACTAAGGATAACAGGTTCTTCATACAAAGGAAAGACGACATATGACCAAGTATTGATAACTGCACAAGTCCTCTTGCACTTTACGCAACTTGTTTCAAGGGTCGTGCACAACGTTCATGTGAGACTAACCTACGAACATAAACAAGCAATCAAACACAAAACAAAGCAAAATCAGAAGTAAGTGTGAAAGCAAAGCGAGAAAGAAAACAAGCGAGCAAACAAACAAGCATGTAAAACAAGTGAGCAAACAAGCATGCAAGCAAACAAACCAAAAGTAAACACTACTCCTACTCATAAGCTAACGGTGCATGGGCCTGATCATGTGAAGTGATACTTCCAATGCAGCCACCAACACATTGGTTGACCCATGTTGGTGAAGGCATGGTTTGTGAACAACACAGCTATGCGAATCAACAAACAAGAAATATATAATAATGAAGAGAAACACACTCCAAGTCTAAATGTGTCCACATAACATAAGTGAGTGCAAGTGCATGACATACAATCCGTGGACTTATCATAGTTTTTTTCGACACTGTGTGCAGCTGTTAAGCATACACATACTCTTGACTGTGACATGAAAGCAAATGAAATAAGCAAAGACAACTTGCGACGTGCACGTGTGCTTTCTATGTGAGATTCCTCCAATGCATGAGTGATGGGATCATGTAGTTTGAGTGGAGTAAGCATGATCTGTGTGTGAGATTAATCTTCAATGCATACATATAAGTGATGAGGAGCCTCGGGTGTTTCAACAATTTCTTGATTGGAAGTGAAACCAAACTCAAGACAACGAGGGCCTGACATAACCATCAGCTCGGGCTGAAGTGCCTCGACAGTCTGGGGGGTTTTGACTTCATCGACAAATAGATCATCATAAACAGATGGCTTTGAAAAATCAACTGTGATGGAATCATCATCATGATCGAATATGGGAGTAAATAGGTCATGACAACTACGATCAACAAAATCAATGATTTCATCGACATCCTCGTGATATGATAAAGGGGTAGATGAGAAGCGGACAAATTCACCCTCTGTGTTTCCACAAAAATAAGATGAAAATTCAAGTGGATTTTCAATGAATAATTTATCCTCTCCGTTTTTCAGATGATGGACTAACATCCAGTGTGTTCTGCAAATGATCAACAATGCGTGCATCCGTAGACGGAGATACACACGTGGAATCATGGATGACAAAATTACCAAAGATGCCAGGAAAGAACGGAAGAGGCTCAGACGGAAAGGAGTCATCCTTCGCCAAGGATTGATGCTCAAGCTCCCAAACATACTCTTCATAAATGACAACGCATGTTGGTTGTGCAACACTAACTCCGTCGATGGCTTGATCCTTGTTCACAACAAGTGTAGAGTTCGGAATGGAAGAACACAAGACAATGTCATCCAGAGAATCATCCGAGTACAAAGACGGAGGCTGAGGTACAAAATACATGTGAGAACCCAATGGATTCACAACCAAGCTTGCACAAAAACCAGAAGGAGCGATGTCGGGAGGATGTGATGGTTGAACAAATGTGTGTGCATGCTCTCCCACATCACTCTGCAATGGTGGAGTTGTTTGGTGAGGGGACGACAGACAGTCACTTGTGACAATGACCATGTATGTCTGTGATTGTGTAGCTCCATCACCAAAGTATGCTGAGTGGGGCTTGGGCTCACACTTCTTCTTGGGATTGATTGATTTGTTAAGGCAGTATTCAAATCTTTCCCAAAGATATGGAAATTTCATCTGGCTTTTCGAAGCTTCAAACTGCAAATGACGGAAGTGTTGCCAAAAATCCATAGGCAATTCATGCGAGGCCTTCCGTTGTTGTAACAATTTTTATCAGGAGGTTCTGGATCAAAATGATGGAAAGTAGATTCAATGATATCACAAAACTACTCAAGTGAGTGCACGCAGTCAGCTGGCAGACTGCAACACCAACGTTGTGGGGATTCATGAAGTGTGTATGCAAGCAATAGGATGGCCTCTTCATCAAAATATCCATCTGCCTTATCAAGCATGACAAAGAAGTCTTGTAAGAACACAGGCTAGGCCACTTCACCTTCACCATCATACGTGAATTCGGACAAGAGATCAAAAAACTCCCTCGTGATGTTGAGAGGTTCGGCATGCGAAAAACATCGTGGAGGGGTGAGTGTAAAATAATCCATGATAAATGTGAAAAGGTTTAAAATAGGATGAGAGGACACAACTTGTCATATGGCCCTCCTTCTAGTGCCATAAATGTTGATGGTGTTGGACCCTCCAACATATCAAGGGATCTCCCTAGTAATAAGTCCCAACTAGAATTGAGATCGCTTGGTGTAGGAGTCCTAGTAGTGGGTCATACGGTATCGCCTTGACCGCGGTTGCACGTAAAGGCAAGTAAGGTATCCCTGTTGATAGCAAGGGTGTGACATATGCGGCAAGTCAAGGAAGGTGCGTGAGCAGTTCTAACACACGGAGGGTGAGGTGAGTGCGCCCCTTGGAAACCTGTGAAAGCATGGAGTTAATAAGGGAACACATGAGCAAAGATGCATCACAAACTGAAAGGCAAGTAAGCTAGCAATCCAAAGTGATGGTTAAACTAACAACACATTTCAGTGAGATTCATACATACATATACAAAAAATAACTACAGATGCATGCGTAAACAAACATATACATATATCATTTAGGGTAAACAAGATAATTGAAATACAATACGACATATGCATGAAACGTAGTGGCTCTGTTTTATTAAGAAGTGAAAGTTCCAATCATACAATACAACCATGACCAACCACTAGTTCCGATAGCGAAACATTACAGTCACTACCGCTTGCTCCTCCAAAGAGATATACTAGCTCTTCACAGTGGAGAAGCCAAAGCTCATTACAATACTCTCCAAGCTTTCTCTAATATAGTCCTATCAAAATCTTGGCTAACCAAAAGCCTCTACAATGAGTTATGAGGGAATATATATAGAAAAGGGTGGGGTGGCCCTTGACATTCCCCTTTGTGACTGTTCATCTATCCCCATGACTCTTCATATACTCTATGACAGTTACATCCAACTATGGACACTTGAACTTCCACTTGACAAGACATTACATACAATCTGCACATGTACCCATGTGAGACAAAATAGGCTTGAGCAATCCATGCAAGACATCACTATGACTCAGACAACTGTGGGAAGAAAAACTCTTCGACATCCTCACGGTGGTCGATAGTAGTGAACTGATGCCAAGCTCGGTAGTCCGCAATGGTGTTTGTGTACTCTATGGTGACATATTTCTGGAAACTAACTCTTGTCTCTGTAGCATCCGGGTACACTACTCTAGCGCCTCTGTCCAACTCATTTGATAACATGCACATCATTGTCTTGAGTGCGGTCGGACCAACGACATACTAATGCATGGTGTCTACACTGATCACCAAGTTTGCATTCGTGGCTAGGCACATCAACTCGTTAAAGTATGAGTCAAGCTCCAGTCGGACTTGTGCCTTTGTCTTTGCCTCGGTGAGTGTCCCAATAAATGGGATTGCATGTGTGTGCACAACAACATCCATACTCCTGAATACCCGTGCATGGGAAGCCTGCAAACTAGTGATGAGCTGCAGGAGCTCTTCATAGTTCCAGATCTCACTTCGGATGCGTGCCTTCAGCTTGACCGCTTTGGGGTTCATTATCTTGGGCAAGTGTAATGCTGCTCCCTTGTAAGTCATTGTCCATGTTTTCATGTAGTCAACAATAGTATGCACGTTTGACAAGAACGTGCTCTCCTAACACATCATTGATGCCAATCGTTGAGATGGACAACTGCCTTATGCATGGTACCAAACTTGGAATACAACACCCGCATGATTGCCTCAAGGGACAATACTCCATCTAGTATTTCCCTCTTCAACTCTACTCAGGTGGATGCTGTAACTAGTTCTCCTCCTTGCTTGGTCGTTTGTAACTTCTTAGCCATTCACTCATTCTCAGCTATCAAGAAGTGAACACTCAAGCTAGTGGCTTTGGCTTATGCTCTGGTAGCATCGGCTAATGCTGCTGGATGTTTGTGCACACTAGACAGGATCACTCATTCCTCAAATTGTGCAAGAGATGTGTTGTCATCTGGATTAGACACTCTGTGAGATTGCACAACTCTATGTTGCGACTTGTCAAATGATATGTTGTGCATCTCTCCTTTCGGATTGTCTCCAAGGATCTCAGTGTCTCCTTGGTCGCTTGGGACTTTCTATGCTTTCGGATCTGGTGAAGCTAGTAGGTTGACCTCCTAGTGGTAAGGCATGAGGTCAAGATCTTGCTCTAACTCTTGGTACTCCATATTCGTATCCATCTGTTCAACTGCTTGTTCAATCTCTTGAGCGAAGTCTTGCTCCTGTGACTGCTCACCCTGTCTGCTTGGTTCTAATTGTTTGGATGAGTCTAACCCCTATACAGGTGTAGTTTCATCTGTCTGTACATGTTGTGCCCCCTATTGTACTTGTTCTTGCTGCACTTCCTTCTGCTGTCTGCGCAGATCCTGTTCCTTTCGAAGTTTCTCCTTCAACTCATGCAACTCCTTCTCTGTTTCCTCCATTCTCCATTTTTCTCTCTACCTGTGTGTGTTCCTCTTATTGTGTTTTTCCCTCTTCACCTCTATTGCCATAACTACTTTCTGCACAAGTGTGTCTGATCTGAACTTGAAACTTTCTTATGCCTCCATGCTGTCGAAAATCTTCCTCTTGCCTTTGTCGCGCGCCGATATGTTTACCTCTATTGCTGTTGCTAGTGGTGCTCCCCTATATGCTACTTCACACTGCTTTGTTAACCATTCCACAACGATGATGACCGAATCACTGGGCCTAGAGAAGATGTAACAATATCTCCACGGGTCTTCCTTCGCCCAATGACATGCCCCGTGGATCCACTAAAACTGTACTCTCTCGCAATGATCTTTCATGATACAATGCGGGTCATACGGATTGAAGCTTCGGACGTCAAAACGATATTTCTTGATCTCCTCTATTTTGACATCTACATGCTTGAGGTTATCTATCTCATACAACCCAAT
This sequence comes from Pinus taeda, assembly GCA_000404065.3. Lineage (NCBI taxonomy): Eukaryota > Viridiplantae > Streptophyta > Pinopsida > Pinales > Pinaceae > Pinus > Pinus taeda. Next base: position 13,803 of record APFE030250499.1, on the reverse strand, counting down.
CCGCAACAGAAGAGTGGGCCAAGGTGCCTTCTTCTTTCGGTGTAGCCTAGCTGACAGTCCTGTTGAGATGCGGTCCGTGGCAAACTTTCGCAAAACATGTGGAGGCTTCTTCGCATTGTACATCTGTATGAAGGTGTCGAATGGTGAGGCATATCAGTTCGCTATATCGATCAGTGCCTCCATTGCTGCCTTCGACATGCAAGGTGGATCCTGCTCAAATATCATCTTGTACGCCGGGGTGACAAAATGATCTGACAATTGTGTGATGACTCCTCTGAAGCTGCATTCAGAAAATAATTTACAATAAGTGTTGACAGAGGTTTCCACTGATGTCCATGCCCACTTCATGCCCAGGAACTCCTGACAGGCACAGATTGCATCCAAGATGTAGGTAGACATGTAGATTTTTGCTTGTTGACATTTGGGTGGTTGACGAGCTCCTGTGACCTTTTCCTTTAGCTTGTGAGCCAATATGTTGGACTAGTTGCAAGCTTTGCCTTCACTGGCTAGTTGGTCCAACACGATTACCCAACTTTGCGGGAAGGTCTTAGTGCTCTCTTGGCGATACAAGCGTAATGCAAAGATGATCAAGTATTGATACGCCTTCCACAATATCTTCATATTGTAGATTTGGTTGGGTGTCATCCTGAATTTAGTTGGCTCCTTTATCGAGTTCTTCAAGATATCCATGGAGTTGGCATTGCTGCTGGGTATGTTGAAGGGTGTCTCCATGGTGATCACTTGCTTCGACAAATGATACATCTGCTGATAATCCTGTGCCCTGAAGGTATCAATCTCAGTTTCGCTGACACTGCTCAATGTCATCATCCTAGGATCAATGTGCTAGATGGTCCAATGTATCATGTCCGTGCATGGGAATGCGGGATACCTGCATGTAATCCGGTATGTAGAAATTTCACCTGTAGAACAAACCGATATATGCAATGTCCTAAAGCATAATACTTGTTCTACTTCTACAAAACATTAAGCGGAAGCATAATTGAATTTAGGAGCAACATCAAGTAGAAACATGCATAACTGATCAAGAGAAATAATCACACATAACACAAGATATTTCTAGGGGAAAGCACCAACATAAAACCCCAACCATGTATTATCAATCAAGTGGAGATCCTCTTCAGAATACAAAAAGAATTAGCTCTCAGTGAACTATGAAGATATGAAGATATGTCTCATGAACCAACCAAGCCATGTATATAAAGGCTTTTCCTATGGTCCAATCCCTATTTCCTTGCGCAGTTTTCTTAGGAAATAATAGCAAAAGCATATGCAATTAATTCCAAACATACCAAGTTAACCTATGGTCCAACTACGCAATCCTTGAGGACACTAGTTCCTCAATCATGCAAAAACTACTTACTAGAAATAGTCAAGCATCTAATAGTACATTGTCCCACATCTGATCTCAACTGGGTCTCTGACAGAACTGACATGCAACAGTTATCCATGAGTGAATTCTCAGTTATCTAAAATATTAGTTGTCACATGCATGCAAGCATTAACAAACTATATTTTATTATTTTAACAACTTGTTAAAATAATCTAACTGGACTTGACTAGTTATAACTAAGTCAATTGCTTCTCTCATTATAGAACTCATCTTTATTCCCTCAATCTGTGGAGGAAATTAAGGATAAATTCCTCAATCAGTGGGACAACTCATGTGCATGCTCACAAAGACTTCAAATTCGAATTTCCTTAACTAATTAACTCAACTGAATTAATTAATTAATATTTCCAACTGTTGTTAAGACCCAAATTAATTTTACTTTCCTATAGATAGACTAGGGACTGCTATAAATAGGAAGGGACCCATAAATGCTATTTTTAGAACTTTCTATTTTTAGCAGTTTCACCTCTCACCCAATGTGGCCAATGACCTCACTGGCCAAGCTGCTATTTTTAGACATGCTATTTTTAGTAGGTCTATTTTTAGCACATTCTAAATTTAACATTTCTTGTTGCACATTTTTCAACACGGTACAAGCTGGACTTGTGAATGTTCACATAGACTTGGTGGTCTTCAATATCTTCCCCAAATGTTCCTAAGAATGCATCATTGACCTCTTTCCATTTTAGCTTGATGTCTTTGTCTACAATCAGCTTGGTGGCTTCATAGATCGACAAACTTGTAGACACTTGCTCAACTGCTGCTCCAGTTGCACTTCCGTCGGTGTCCTTTGAACTTGCTCTCTTGGAGGCTATTGATCTTGAACTGCTGAGAGATGAACGAACACCTGCTATATCTGGAGACATGGCGACATGCATGGCAAGAAATCTGTTAGCTAAAAACAAAGAAAACTCGAGGGATGAGATGCGACATACCTGGGGATTGACTGGCAAGGATTGCGTAATTTTCACTGGGAGGTTGGGAGACTAGTTCTCAGAATTGTCCAAAAGGCAATCTGGATTGTTTGGAGGATGGTTGGCTACTAGAATTGTGCAAAGCGCAATCCAGACTGGCTTATTGGGTGCTGGGATTGTGCAATGCACAATTTCAGCTGGCAAGTGTTGCAGGCCCAAGGATTGCATTGAGCAATTTTATGGGCCAGCAATCAGTGCCTCTCATAATTGCGCAAGGCAAGACTAGAGGGCAGCCACTGGCCAGAATTGCACATTTTCTAGGAGGAAGGCATAGCCTTCCCTCTCAGAATTACGCAATGTTGTCTTGGTGAGGCAGAGTCCGGGCCAAGGTTGCCCACACCGACCGACAGGAAATTGAAAGAAAATGTAGGTGTGAATACATGGCGATGCTGAGTGTAAGCAAAGGTGAATGATCATGCATGAAAACAATGAATGCAAGATTCATAAAACAAAACAACATGCATGTGTGTGAGACGAGTCGCTGAATCAGTGATCGTCCGTGCAAAACAATGTCATGCATGCGACAATAATGAGATGCTAACAAAAACGATAACGGTGATAATACAAGCTAATATGCATGTAAACGATAGGAAGCATTCATAAAAATCAAGTAGACAACACTCACATAAGCCAAAACACAAAAAATGACATAAATGCTGCAAAAGTGAAGTAAAGCGGACTTACCTAGAAATAGCTGAGCTGGATCTGTCAAAGACTCCTGAATGTGCTGTGGGATGTCAGAGCTCCAAGATCGATGTGAAGAATGAGCTTTGAAGCGTCGAAGAAATAAGTTTGAGGCTCATGACGCAGATGCCACAAATCTAGGAAAAAGCGACACTTGGAGGAAAGTTTCTAAAACAATCTTTTCACGTAACCTCCAACTGCTAAAAATAGATCCCTAAAATCTAGGGATGCTTTTCACATGTTGCTTTCGGTTGTTTCAGGAAAAAGCAACCCATGCATGCAATTCAATTTTTCTCGGTCTTGGGTGGAATCGGTCAACTTGAAGGCACATGCAACAAATTGCTTGACTGAGGAGAATTTTTTTGCAGTTTCTGGGAGGAAGCTGGGTTGACTGCCCAGAGGGATTGCACAATTTCTGGGAGGAGCAGTTGACTGCTGCCCAAAATTGTGCAATTTCTGGGCTGAGCAATCATGTTGAGCTAGATTCCGCATCACTAGGAAGGTTGCCTAACAGGATTGCGCAGTTTCTGAGCCCAGTAGGCTTCCAGTAAGGATTGCGCAATTTCTGGAGGGAAGGCTGGTTCCCCTCCAGAATTGCATAATTTCTTGAGGGAGTTTCTCAACCAACAACTGGACCAAGTTTGGAGAAGAAACTTGTGAGGGGAGTGAATCAAGTTATCATGCATAAGTTGGCAAGCTGCTAGAAGACCATTGAAGCTCATGTACTTGATAGTGCAAGACATGTTGCTGAGGATGGTTGGTTGGGAGGCTTTGAAATGAAGCTAAGGCAAAATTTTGGAGGGTGGTTGTAGCTGCTACAGCAAGTCATCGGATAAATTTTTCTAATGAGGTATCATACATCTCAAACAAAGATCGTATGCCAAACTTATGACCTTGGGAAGTTGATGTACCAATTTACGCCAACGGGGCCCACAAACTTTTGGCGCTTCATCTCTTAGGGTTAGGTTTTTGGATGTTTAGGGTTTTCCATTGTTTCTCAATAATAAATAGGCATGCGAGCCTCATTGTAACATAGTTCAAAAGGCATGTAGCCACTACATCTCTTCTAAGTGATAAGTTACCACCGCCTTAGCTAATGTATTTCATTTATGCATGTAAACAATTTCTAGTACTTTGTTATTAATGAATTGAAGTTCTTTTTTCGTTGTAGCTTCATGTTTTTGTTTTATCTGTATTTCATTTTGTTCCTTCATAAATCTAGATTAATGTCTTGGGTTAGGAACCTAGTAAAAACTTTCTACCACAACCTCTGAGATGAGATATTGGTGCGTTTAATAGTCGTAGCCTCTTCTAACTCTTAAATTTATTCTTCGATTAGGGTCAAAATTTGCTCTACAAAATCTCAATTCGAGGCTTCAACCCATGAATGAGCGTGAAACCCCGCTTGCTCACTATGATTGTTACTACCCTTATGGAACCTAGCCCTTTGACGCACCATAGTGGAGTGTTTTGAACATGAGTGATCCAAATGGATCCAGAAAATGCTCTAAGTCTTCTAAAGATCAAAATTATCGCAAAAGAAGAAGTTTCAGAAATATCGAATTACACTATTGAGAGGCAAAAACATAAAGAAATGACCAAAAAACAGAGCTATCGACGGCTTGGACAGCAATGCATAGGAGCCGTTGGATCTGGCTGATCAACGGTCCAGATCCGATCGGCAAATTGCAATCAACGGTGGCAAGCGGGGGCTATCGGCGGAGACCACATGGAATATGTGACAGCGATCAGTGGGGTCAACGAGGCGTTGCATCGCAATATCGCGTCGGCAAACCACAATGGAGCGCTTACCAAATAGCCCGGGGGTATGTGCGATATGCGATTGTGATCAATCTCATCGCAATATCGCATCGGAGCTACACAGAAGAGCGGGATTATATATAAACACACCACACACATATATATAATATAAATAAAATATATGCATGCGAACCCGGACCCGTAAGGGTATAAACGATATAGTTCCCAAAATGGCATTTTTCTATGTATTTGCGCATTTTCATTAAATAAACAAAAAGCAAAGGGAATGCATTGATGCAATGAAACTGGACTCGAAAGGGTTTATGAATGCATATGTATAATATTTCAAGTCCGTATAAAGCCAGTTTTGCAATATTTTCAATGTTTTTAATGTATTTTAAAATACAAAGGGAAACCATGGAATGGGCACTTGCGATAAGCAATTTCAAGCAGACCCGATAGGAGTATAAAGCGGATTTAAGGACTTTTGAAGTCCGAGAAACTTTGTTTTGGTGGATTTTTTCCATGTTTGAATGTATTTCTCTGTGTAAACAGAGAATGGCTATTTCGGGGATTTTTAAGGCCCGATGGACTCTTCCATTACCGAACAGGTGGCCACCATCCCTGAAGGCACTTAGCAATGATTGCTAGCGCTCAGAGGGGGATTCGAGTGGACAGAGGTCGGGAGCTAGAGAGCTCGAGAAGAGGAAACAAATACACAGTGCCAATTGGCTTTAAAGCCACAAAAGATAGAAGACAGGGACAAGCAGTGCTGAGACAGAGAGCAAACAGAGATAGAGAGTCAGTGAGGAGAGTTTGTGTATTCAGAAAGACTTGGGGGATCTAAGTAAAGCCTTTTTGTTTTGTATCTGTTGTGTGAGACTCAAATTGAGCTCACTTTTGTAAAAAATCTTCTTCTGAAGACATAATAGAGAGGTCACCACTGAAGGCTGGACCAGGAGACGTAGCCCAGGAGTGTTGGGTGAACTCCTTATTAAACTTGTTGTGTTTATGTGTGTTTGTCTATTATGTTCTTTAACTGCTTCATTGGCTATTTATTTCACAATCTTATCGATCCATTGCACAAAGTAACATAGGCAATACATGCACGACTCTGTAATACCTTAATAATTGTCTGAGTTCTCATTATCAGATCAACGAGAGCCCAAGACACCTTGGTAAAAATTCTAGCAGACCAAGGAGCATGTAGAATAAAATAGCCTGGAGAAATTGCTTCTCCTCACCTAGGGGGAAGCTAGGCAGAGAGAGCTCATAGGAAAGACAACATGATTGAGGGAGTTCAAAAAGAAATGACAATGGGTGGGAATTTTTTTATCTAATTCCACATTTTTCCAAGCTAATATAGCAACATACTACACAGGGCACAACCACCCCGTGAGATTTAATCCTGGGTCGCCTTGCTAACAAGGCCCATCCTCAATTAGTTATGCTAGTAAAACTTAAATACATTATAATTACTCAACAAACTAAAATTCATTTAAATTAATTAAATTTTTTTTTTAATATTAAATATAAATAGACTTTTTTAATTTCCAAATTAATTAAATTAATTAATATCAATTAATATAAATAAAATATAAATAATATATATATATATAGTATAACTAACTAACGATAACACTTAATTTGTAGATGTTCAGTTTAGTTCTTATAACATGAGGCACATTGAATTTACAAACCACCTACTTTACCTAAATACCATCTTTAAAATGAAAAAATGTACTCAAAAATTTTGGAAAGAAATTTCCAAAATAAGTGAACCATTATTCCATCATTATCATGAGATTGAATGCATTCTTTATTATTTTAATAAGTATTAATTGTTTTCATTAGGGTTTCTCTTATAATTGCCGAAGAATCTAACAACCACACCATGTAAGACTCTCAATCAAAAGTATTTCCATTATTTTTAATTGGGTACAATATCATGTTTATCAATTTTGCCATTGAATATTTTTAATATTTCGACGCATTCAGAAATTTCAATATATATATATAGGTTTTAGACTTCTTTCCAGTTACAATCTGTTCGTTAATTGACATTTGGCTTGTTATAGTTACGTCATGTTTAATTAGCGAGAGACAAAATGATTAGTTAAGCTGAACAATGAAAAGTTGCAACGTGTGCATCATCGATCATAATGGTAACGTGCGAAGTTGGTCGGAGGTCTTTTTCCAAAGTTTACTTGTGGGTGTGGTTTAACATTAAATGGGTTGAAAATTACTACGCTAAAATTAAATACTAGTGAGGTAGGTTTAGTTTGAGATGCTCTAATTATTTTAAAAAAATAGAAAGCTCCTTTTATAATTTTTGAAAATTATTTTATATAAAGTGCGGGGGTTTTTATATAATAAAAATTAATTTTATATATTTAATATTATAGGTTAGATAGGCCAATGTCATAACATATGTTTGTTTGATTTCCGTTTTTTTTTTTATTTTTATTTTTGTTGTTTTTTTTTTTATATCTTTTAGAAGGGTACAATTTTGTTGTGGTTTGATTTAGTTAAAAGGCAACATTTTGGTTGGGGTGAGGTCTCTAGGAGAGAGCGATATGTCTTAATAAGTACTAATGTAATTTTATGGTTTTTTTTTTGTTTTTTTTGTTTTGTTTTTGTTTTTTTTGTTTTGTTTTTTGTTTTGTTTTTTGTTTTGTTTTGTTTTTTTTTTTAATTAGAGAAATTATCTCATATATATTTGTGTTAATTGAACAAATAATATGTTGAGTTCATATTGAGTAAATATTGTTGTTATGGTTTCGAGCTTAGTTGTTGAATAACCTTGAACCTGAAGAATATCTTGCTCTTCTTACAAACAAGAGGGCGAGATGTTTGGTTATTAAAAGTATTTATAAGGAAGTAATACCCTTTATTAAGATGATGATTAATGAGGTAGGTATTATTACTTTTTGGAGTTGTCTATAATGCGACTTTTTGGAGATTCCGGTGACGGAATCCGGCGGAAGAAATGAGATTAAATCTTGATTTTTAGCAGTTAAAATGGTTTTTTAACTGCAATATTTGGATTCAGCGCCCTGAAAAACCCCTGGGAGCCATTGATTGTGCAGAAACTAGCTATCAGACATGGGATTCCAATGAATTGCTGCCGGATTTTGACCGGAAAAATCTGCCAAAAAAGCTTTCAAAAAGTCGCGTTATAGACTACTGCTTACTTTTTTAGTCTTTCGTTTTTTGTTTTTTGTTTTTTTGTTTTTGTTTTTTGTGTTTTTTTGTTTTTTTGTTTTTGTTTTTTGTTTATTATTATTATTATTATTATTGTAATAAAATGTTTGGTATTATGATTTCATGGAGTAACTTTTGTAACTATAAAATATCCTCTTCTCCTTTGTGTTATCATATGTGGATTGTGAGCATTGATCCACAACAACTTATAAATCACAACATATTATAAGACTTATGCTAATCTGGGCAACCACAATACTCGACCTTCCCTCCTCTTTACAACATGTTATGTGATTGTCCAATATTATAATGTCATGGAATAACTTTTATGACCATAAAATATCCTTTTCTCCTTGTACATTTTCTCACATTAATTATAAACATTCAATCAAAAAATGTATATAAATCCCAAAATCACAAAAATATCTACAAACAAGTAATAATGTTTTCTAATGATTAATGAATTACCTAATAAACATACTCACTTATTTGTTAATTCATGAGAGTTTTCGGAAAAAATCACATAGAGAGTATTTGGTCGACGCGTTTCGAACCAACCAATGTGGTTCATCTTTAGAACAAGATGAAGAGACATATCTTGGAGGAAGGTTAAATAAGGAACTAGGTCAACCTAACAGTCATAAGAAAAAAGGGCTAAATTTGATTGGGGAGAGAAAATATTAATGAAAACCAACTAAACCGCTATATAAGACTAGGGAAGGGGGTCACTTTAAATTGATTAAATAATTAATAAATAATAATTTAATTAATTTAAATTTAGTATATTAACTAACTTATTCATACCTTATTTATAATTAATATTATATATTTATTATATGATTTATTCGATTAAAAATAAAAATATAAAATAAAAAGATAATATGAAAAACATAAAATAAAAAGAGAGGGTGTAACTTTAAAATAATAATAATAATAATAAAATAAATAATAATAAATAAATAAAAATAGAATAAATAACAAAAATATAACAAATTATTAAAGTAAACTAAAAATGTATATATATTACAAGTAAAATTAAATATTAAATAAACAATATTGAAATTTATAAAATATATATAGATAAAAAGAGGGTTTTTTATATTAAAAAAGAATTAATATTAAATAATAAATTATAACCCCCGATAATGTTAATAGGATAAAATTGATCACAAAAACAGGGGAAAAAAGAAGGAGAGAGGGAGTCCTCTGTAAAAAAAACGGGGAAAAAGAGTTCAGAAAATGAAGAGAAAGACTAAGAGGAGAGAGAGGGAATCCAACTTTATATATAACTATACCTATTTTATAAAATATATATTCTTATAATTTTTTTCCTCTCTTTTCTCAATACACTTTGTAATAATTTTATCAAAAAATATCAAACTAACATGTACACTAAGTTTTTTTCTTTTCTTTTCTGAATCAGTCTACTCCTATTATTGATACAAAATTTTTACAACGAGGCGGCAGCCTCAAGAGGTCTAGCCTGGAAAATGGCTTTCTCACATGACAGATTTGAAAAATAGTCCATAGAAACTAGCGTCAGACCGCTTGGAACTAAAACTATTACTGGAACCTTTAAATCGGAACCGCCATGACAAAATGCAGACTGACTGGGGTTCCAAAACTGCTGAACAGAGGTGATACTATTGACTCGAACTATTAACATAGACAGAAAACAACTGAACATAGACAAAAAACAACTGAGCATTTCCTTTGAACAGACACGATAATTCCAAAAGAGGACGACAACCTGATCAAGCATCTTGAGCATTGGAGGGCGATTCTTCCACAATTTGACAACCGAAACTGGAGAGGTCGTCATCATCATAGGGAAGGCCCTTTTCGATTGGCGGACCCCCTTCATCTAGAAGATTTGAACGCGCCATCGCAGGCTGAACCTGGAAAGCAGAACTCTTTGTAACTTCACACTGCTGGCACTGATTCTGAGAGGTGCTTGGCAGATCTTCCTCCCTCGGCTTTGAAATAGTGTACGGTGTAGTTGCAACCATGCCTGCTGCGCCCTCACTTAGCTGAATCTTGACCGTGGCGATGAAAGAATGATTGCTTAGTGTGCAAGGGATTTGAAAGCGGGCCGAGTGCTCACGAGTATGATGGGGATTCGATATTGCAGCCCGTTGTCCCCTGCCACGACCACGACCTCGCCTAGGAGCCGGATGACTCTCAGAAGAAGTATCCGCGGAAGAGGAAGAGGCATGGCGCAAGGGACGACCACGAACTCCACCTCTACGGCAACCCATTCTTTGTCGCAGGATAATCATTATGCCCAGAGAATGAAGAGCAATATAGACAATAGTGCTATGCTGAACAGGGGAGATAGGAAGGGGGAGATTTAACAAGATTAGCGGAGAATTGAGAGAGCTGGAGGGCTTACAGTTGAGGAGAGCGCTGAAGGGGTTGTGGCGTTCCAGGAGAACCATCACAAAGGTTGCATCACGAGCCTGAATGCCTTGGAAGCATGAATCCTCCACCGAACAGAGCACTGCACCTGCAAGGAGGCCTAAAATGCGAGAGGAAGGAACAAAACTAAACTGGGTGTGCGCCATCGGTTTAATGCAGGAGAACCTGTGCGGAATGTCAAGCCATATTAACTCGCCTTTGAATGAGCTCTTCAGCGTAGTGAATGCCAACAATAGGTGAGGCCAGATGACGCGGGACGTACTCCACGCGCCGACTGCTCCCGTCGCCATCGTCCCTTTAACTGTCCTATTCACCTACATCCGGGAACATGTACACTAAGTTTTAAAAAACACATTCCAAAACTTTTTTTTCCTTAGTAAAGTGTTTCTTTTGCTATTTAAGTGAATAAAAACAAGTACATTCCTTCCACTTAATTTTGTTTTAACCGAAAACTGCAAGAGAGACTATATAGTACAATACATGTTCAAATCTGTTTGAGAGAATTAATATACTACAACAAAACATAATCTATCCCTGAGCATTGCTTATTTAGGGTCAAAGCATTTATTATCCTTGATATGGATTTTGGTATTTATTAAAACATGATTTAAAGAATTTTTATTTTATTTTTGTTTTTATATATTTGTTTGAATTTTGTCTATTCTTTTTAATAAGTTAAACTATTATATATTATTGATAATAAAAATGACATTAATATATATTTCTGATTTGCCATTAGAATAATTAAAATAGAAATCTAATAATATATATGAAGTTTTGAAAAGAAGTACTAAAACAAAGTAATGCTTATCTAAATAGCCAAATCTAGGATTGACAAAAAATTCAATAAGAAAAGACTTATAGTATCATGTGAATATTTATGAAGACTACATTTATAATCTAGGAGTTGGGACTTTCTCATCCTCTTCACTACTTTGAAGGTCCATAGTTGTCAATTTCATAGCAAATTTAATGAGCTTATGATCCATCTTATTAACTTGTTGCTACAGGGCATCAATGCAAAGAAGGATTTCTTATGGATCTCATTCCTCTGAACAAAAACCTTGCCCATGATTTTTTTTAGTTTCCAGTATATGTCTATTGTTTTTATATACTAGGTTTGCCTAGTACAAGTGTTGCTTGTGTCGGGGACCCATTACCCCACATCTTCCTCCACATGAATATTACACGAGAACCTTTTTTCTATGTGAGCTTCACACTCCATTGCTTCTAGTTCTTCCTAAATTGGACAAGGCATGCGTTCTTTAAATCTATGAGCTGTAACCTCGACACTCATTTGGGTGCATGTTTGTGGGTGAGGGTCCTTGCTACTAAAGCTCAGTTTGGGAAAATCCAAACTGTAATGAGACATGATTGCCTTGAAAACAAGGGACATGTACAAGGAGGAGGAGTGATAAGGAAGGGAGAAAGATAGAGTGGAGAGCCACGAAGGGGGTAGGGGAGAATAAGGGGAAAATGCTAAGGGTGGTGGATAGGTCGATGGATCAGTAAGGGTAAGATAAATAGAACAAAAGGGAAAGACTAAGGGAAATCAAATGACTCAATACAGATAGCCCTGCATTGCCTAATATCTAGGAGGAGAGTAACGAAGTGTGGGTATGGAGCCAAGGAAGAAGTAGGCTCAAATAATTGAAATAGAGAAACAACAGAGGAGAAATGAAAAAATAATAAAAGTAAAATATGGGGGTGCAGAGTAATGAAAAAACAATTCAAAAACCAAATTAAGACGTGGTCGGGAACATGGCTTAGTAGGATGATGCTTTGCTGGAGAAGGCCAAAATTAAAGGCTTCAGAAACACATTCATGTGACGAGGATTATGGTACTCAAGGAGGATATATTGGATTGAATGATGATTGCAGGTTCGATCATGGTGGGCTACTAGTACGAAGTGAGGTGACAAGCATAACCCATACTTTTTAAACCAATTATGGACGTGTCTCCCTTCATATGTTAAATATTCAGAGGTGGAATGACATGTGACTGGTGATTGCCATGGCTTGCCTTAGTGATCATTCCACTAGGGGAAGAAACCCAATAAAAATTTGTTGAAATGACCAAATTGATTTATTAAATCTATATAGATTGGTTACCCTGAGGGTTTTTCATGAATCTAAATCCATTTATACATGCAAAAATGCATTTAAAATAACAAAAAATAATTATCTCATCCAAAATTGTATTATCATGCTCTAGTGAAAAAAAAAAGTAGAACAATAAAAGTTCACCTTTATATTAATATGCTATACTAAAATATGAAAAATGCCCTCTTAGTTCGAATGGAGGATACCAAGCTAGCCCACAATTATACTTACTTAAGAGTGATTATGCTTAGATTCATTACAATAATATTCTTCAAGGCATCAAAGCTCAACATGTCACCAGTGGGGAATTGAACATGGGTGGGTAGGATAACAATCATTTCGCTCAATCAATCAAGATAACCCCAATTGTCCAAACACACAAAAACTTATAAAGACAGGGTATAAATAAAAAGGAGGTTCAAACATTTATTATGCTTGATATTGATTTTTGGGTCTTAGGAGTCAAAAGTCTAAGAAATCTATGCATCAGAACTTAGAGTCTAGTATGAACCAAAATTGACCGGATTTTCATAGGAGTAAAGAGTATTTGCTTTGTCTATATCTGTTATGTAATCACTTCATGATATAAATAAAAAAGAGTGTTTGCAAAACTCTGTGTTATCAAATCTTACATATTCTCATGTCTTGTTCGAATGAATGCTTTCTCTGAAGTTCATTAGAGGTTCACTTGGGATTCTGGAGTGCCATTGGAGCTCGTTGAGGCAAGAGGCCGTGTTAAGAATGTTTGGGCATTGAATGTGTTAGAACCGCGACACTCCTCCCAGTCCACCAACGTTACCACGTAGGAAGTTTCGTTCGTTTGCAGCTTCATATCTTTCCACTGAGAGAGCCTCTACTACAAAAATTGGGTATCATATACAATTAAGCCAGTCTTAAGTTATTTTAAATTGTTTAAATGAATTGAATATTTATTTATTTATTTATCCAAATTATAAAGTATAAACTTGCATTATTTGTATGTGCTTATATAATTATTATTAGATCTCAAGTTTAATTGTTAATTTAAATCTATATGCTTATAAAAAAATATATGATTGTATTATAGATAATTTTGGCTTTGGTTATAAGGAAAAATAGTTTATTTTGCAAATACTATTTAGATTGAAATTGTCCAGTTAGATCTAAAACTATTTATAAATGGTTAAGAGTTTATTTTTTTTTAAATGTAAAGAAACACGTTGACAATCTAAGATCTAAAAACATTAGGCAAAAGTGAAGATCTTCGTC
>APFE030250497.1:0-17601 GCA_000404065.3 Pinus taeda | reverse complement strand
GTTATTGAGCTTGTGCTTGTACAACAGAAGCCTAGTCATAGCTAGGCTCTCGATAAGGGAAATACCTACTTCTATAAGAAGAATAGGATAGGGTGTATTACTTTTAATTTTGAGGTTATACGTTATAAAATGCTTATGGATTTGCTCAATCTTTCTCCAAGATTCTCTAGAGATGTTGCAACCCCAAGCCTCACATCCATATAAGATAACAGGAGTGACTAAAGTTTCAAAGAGGAACTTCTTTATATCCCACATTATGAGGTTTGCCATTTTACAATAATTTTCAATACCAAAATAAGCTTTCCACCCCCCATTAATCCTTTTCTCAATGCTATAGTTCCAGTTGAGCTTGTGTTGAATATCAATTCCTAGGTACTTGTAAGAAGACACTTCCTCCAAGTTACTATTGTTATTCATAAAATTAGCGTAACTATCCTTCTTGGGTTTGATAATCATAACTTTTGTTTTGTCAATGTTAACAATCATACCCATGGTAGAGTAGAAATCCTTAAGAAGTCTAAGTTGCTTATCAAGATCAGATGGGCACCTTGTGAGAAGAAAAATATCATCAGCATAGAGAAGAAGGATGATGACTATCCCAGCTGAGATCGTGCCATCATAACCTGCTTCCTCTAGACAACCTTCTAGCTTGTCAATGTAAATGCCAAATAGGGTAGGGGAGAGTGGGCAACCTTGTTTAACTCTGATATTACACTTAATATCTTTCGACCACCCCTCATTGCACTTTAACTTGGCAATTACATTCTCGTATAACCTTATAGTGACAGCTCTCAACTTGAAAGGAACCTTTAGCTCTTCTAATCTATTCCACAGGTCGTTTCTAGGAACCGTATCGAAAACCTTTTCTAAAGTCCACGAAGCAACAAAAGAGATTGGATTTATCATTGCGACATTCCTCCACAATGAACCTAAGCGTAAGGAGGTGGTCCGTTGTTGAGTGATGCCTTCTAAAACCCGCTTGGCCTTTAGCCCACTTACCTTCACTTTCAAGTCATACTCAACTTCTTTTCCAAAATAAATCCATATAACTTGGCTAAGAGAGGGCTGATCATAATAGTCTGATAACTAGAGGGGTTATTTACATCCCCACATTTAGAAATAGGGATAATGAGGCTTCGAGTCCATGGTTTAGGTAACCCTTGCTTGACCGCTTGATTGAAGAGATTGTGGATGTGGGGGATGAGGACATGACCTCCAATTTTTAAGATTTCTGCCTAGTAATCTTCAATGTCGTTAGCTTTCCCATTTGCCAGGAGTTTAACTCCAAAATCAAAGTCTTCTAATGAGAAAACTTCTTTCGTTATGAGCAGGCTTTCAAAGTTATCCATGACATTTGGAGATTCATAAAGCTTTTTAAGATAGGAATTCCAGCCGTGTAAAGCAATTTTATTACTATATTTAGTTTTCCTAGTTAGAATCTGCCTCCAGAATTTCTTAGGAGCTACCTTAGAGAGGTGTAAGAGATTCTCTTGTCTTTTACGAATATACTGACTTTTTTTCCTTTTAGTTAGGGCTTTGTATATTTTTATCTTTCCATATTTAAGAGATTCATCAACAACTTCCTTAATAGCTCTCCTCGCACTTTTACAATCTTTGTCATACCATGGGTTGGTTTTGCTATCTCTTTTATTACTTGAAACTTGAATTGAGAACTTGTTAATAGAAAATGAGAGGGTTGTAGTAAAATTATGATAGAGGTCTTCTATGTTGTTTGTACTAGATAAATGAAGCAAATTAGTTTTTAATTCATTTAGAAAGAGATCGTTTTTATTTCTATCAAAGATTAAGTTCTTTTGGCTATAAGGATTATCTTCTATGGGATCTCTATGCATGACAAATTTGAGAGTTATAAGTAAAGACCTATGATCGGAGTCAGGCTCATGGTTGTTTAAGATGTCAAAATTTATTATTTTGTTGCATAAAGGGAGATCGGAAATAACATAGTCTACCACGCTGCTACTAAGCCCATGGATGCAGGTCATATGGCTAGAATTGGGCCACTTCTTTAGACCGTTGAAAATTATGAGATCCTGAGCACTATAGAGCTTGACTAACTCCGATCCAAATAAATTTTCCCCGAGGTCTTCAAAGCTCCTTTTGTACCAGCTAGCCAGAGTAAGGTCTTCGTCTAATCAAAGAGGATTAGGGTTGGAATTATTACTTAGAAGAATATCTTAGTTGCTTGAAGTTCGAGCATTAAAAGGATATTACCTTCATTCCTTAGGCAAGAAATATCATTCTCTAAACCATTGTAAGGACTATTTTTATCTATATTCTTTTTCTTATAGAAAATAGAATTGACGGGGGAAAAATAACAGATTTCTATGTAGGTCTTTTTATCATTAATGCCTGTAATCTCTATCCAACTATATTGTTTGCAAGGGTCATTTTTATAAATCCTAGCATGGGGGGAGATGTTCTTCTTAATGTAACAAGCTATACCCCCAATGCCTCTACGGGAGGATTGCTTGTTCCAAGTAGACCATAGTGCAAAACCATCTATGTTAGGGACCTTAAATTCTTCGTGCTCCCAAGTTTCAACAAGCAATATAATATCAACATCATTCAAGATCCAACTTAGCTTGGGGCCTTTGTTCCATGGAAAGCCCCGACAGTTCCAAGAAAGAATATGGAGCATGTTGAATTGCTATTTATTACTAGATTTTTGGTTTCTATCTCGAATAACGACTTTCCTATTTCTGATTAAAAAAAAATAAAAAAAAATGAACCCTCCTCCGCTCGCCGCCTCCCTCATCCCCCTCCGCTCCCCACCCTCGACCGTCCCTTCTCCCCTCGGCCCGGATGGGGAGGGGAAGGGGGGGAGCGCAGGGGGTCACGAGGGGGAGGGAAGAGGGGAGGGAGAGTGCGGAGGAGGGGGTTGCGGGAGGGAAGGTGAGAGGGAGGGAGGGGGGAGCGGAGGCGAGGAGGGAGGGTTTATCATTTCTTTGTTGGTTTTTTTTTTATATTTTTATTTTAAACAAATAATTTTTAATTTTATTTTATTTTTAATTTTGTTAATTTAAATATTTTATTTAATTTTTTGTTTTTTTTTTTAACTTAAAAAATGTTTTTTGTGATTCATTTGTTTTCTTTAAATTTATATTTTTGTTTTTGAAAAAAATTCATTTTATTATTTTTTTTTTTTTTTTTTTGTTTAGTTTATTTTAATTTATTTATTTTTATTTATTTATTTTTTATTTTTAAACATTTTATAGTTTTTTTTTTTTATATTATATTTTTGTATTTGATTTTGTCATGTTTTTTTTTTTTTTTACTAACCATGTTATGTTTTTTTTTTTTTTTTTTTTTTTTTTTTTTTTTTTTTAATGTTTATTACTAAACATGTTTGATTTTGATGTTTTTTTTTTTTTTGTTTTATTGCTAACATGTTTTTTTTATTTTTATTTTTGTCATGTTTTATGATTTTTTTTTTTTTGTTTTTTTGATTCTTAGATATTTTTTTGTATTTGATTTTTTTTTGTCATGTTTTTATTTTTATGTTTTATTACTAACATGAAAATCACCAACATTTAAACAAAATTATCCACACTTAATTCATTAGAAAATTTAAAGTGTGAAAACTAAGTCCTTTAAACAAAAAGGGTTGATGCTCATCAACACTTTTCAAAATCAAGATGAAAATCACTAACAAAAAAAAAATGCTCACACTTGATACATAAAAAAATTTAAAGTGGAAAAAATATGCTAAAAAAAAGGTGTATTCTGAATCACCATTTTTCAAAATCGAGTGATTCTTAGCTACCTCAAAAAAATGGGTACTAAGTCATTTTCTCGTTTGATCGGTAACTATGTTCAAGATGAGACACTTCCAAACATCCTAGACCTAAACAAAGTCCTCCTCCAACCACCAAGATAACCCTTGCCTTCTATAGATGATCCTTGTCAAAGTCTCCCAGTAACATCTCCCCAACAACAACTCTAGTCCAAAATTTCAGCCTCTAGCAGCAGAACTTTGACCCCCACCAATAGAATTTAGGACCTGCAGTAGACACATAATTTTGGCCCCAACAACTGTCCAAAACTTTGCACGTGTAAGAGATAGATAGCCCAAAAACTTTGAATTAGGTCTTCCCATCAAACTTTGTCCTTCTCCAACTACTTCACACTTTTTTTGCCTCTCTTCCTTGAAGATCGAACTTGTTGAGTGAATGTGACAAATGGATCAAACTACCTCTCTATATATAGCCTTTTTGCTAGGTCGAATTTCCCTAATGTAGGCCGACTTCATGGGGACATGGCCGAATTGGTGTGGAGGTGGCATTTAACCTTTTTAACTAAAAAATAATTCTTTTTACATCATACAAAAGCCTAAGAAGGGTCTAATAAGAATGACAATGACTCTATTGACTCAATACAAAACCTATAAGCATTAAATGGAGGATTTGACCTATAAAATGATGACCCAAGCATGAAATCCATGCTTTAATAAGTCATTTTCTTTAATAATAATTTTTTTTTATAAGTACAATTATGAAGACTAATACTATTTACATTCTTCAACATAATTATAACTATAACTATAATTATAATTAATTACAATTAATGATAAAACCAACCTAGATCTGTCTTAAATATGGATTTATCAAGCACTGAGAGAAATCAAATCTCTTGAGATGCAAACCTCTTTTAGAGTGAAAATATATTTGATCCCTCTTGACACTTGGTAGATCTGGAGTTAAGATCGATATAGGTTGGTTTAAGTTAACAACCTAGTGGGGATTTTAACCTGTGACCTCGAAGGAGGAACACATGTTCTTTCCCATTAGGTCCATATTGGTGGTCTATTTTGAGTTCAACCCTTGCAAAGGCTCTGGTTTGATATTTCATGATGCAATGGCCATCCTCCAAATGGAGATGTTTTTGAAAAAAAATGTGTTTGTAGGTGGGATACAAAAACATTGTCGCTATGTGAGCATGCTGAATAGTTATTGAAAGGCATAATCTTACACTAGTGCAACCCTTCGGATTTGTGAAATTAAGGTCTTTAAAAAATAAAAAGTAAATAGTTGTATATATACACATTAGCATGCATGGATTCATCTTAAATATGGAGAGGTTCTGCACCTAGAGTAAGATAGATCTATGCTATCAAGTGTGGAAACATGAAATTTGGCTGGAGAGACAATATAGGTTAATCAACGTGTAGTGTGTATCAATTATTTATAGTGAGAACCACAAAAAAATAGTTTTGTCATTTTTGAATTGTCATGTAGTAGCTTATTGTAAAAAATGGTTTATCCTATTTAATAGTCTGAAATATCCTAAAAATTGAGATAGTTTTGTCATTTGTCAACCTGTAATCACATTTTCGTATAGTAGCTTATTGTAAAAAATGGGTTATCCTGTTTAATGGTCTAAGATATCCTAAAAATTGCATATTTGTTTTGTTGATCTCAAAGTTGTGTTTTTATCGTGTTGATTTGAATAATGAGGGTTGCTTTAGTGGCCACAAGGGAAAGGGTGCACAAGGTTCCCTACCAATTCTAAGCACATCTCAAGGGTTGGTGTTCTTATAATCCTAATTTTGAAGCTCTTATTAATACCTATTAGGAAACTAAAGGATGACGACTACGAGGAAAGAGATAATAATTGCACATATCAATATAGAATTAAGAACCTAGAGTTAAGATAAATTTGAAATTGAACAAATATGACAATATGAAAAGGGTGTCATGGTAAGTATATAATACATATATCACTTTAAGTGATTGTTAGGACTTAATTTTGAGGGAGAATGTTATTACATTATCTTGAGGACTTGCACTCCAAACACAATGTCTGAATTGGGATATGTTTTGGTGTCTATGGTATTTTATGTCTTACAATTGTTGTTATCATGGGATTTCTATGTTTTTAAAATATTTTTGTTCATAGATAATAATGGAATATATCTTCAACTAGGGATATGTCAATATGGTTCATTGAGGTTGCAATTCTTTTGACATGATGTTTTTGTTTATCATCATGGAAAGTGACGCCTTCCCTATTATGTCAGTATTATGATTATAGTAAACATTATCTCCCCTTGTTATAAAAGCTAGAGGGTAGAGGTTGTATGGGTTAAGTAATATTACTTCCATGTTATGTAAATATTATAGCTCCTAATTTCTAAAATGTCCTTTACCCTTATCCCATACTCATTCTAACCTATGTAACTCATAATATTAAAAAACATAGATTCTATAACCTTTAATTAATACCATCCCTAACCTCTATCCTTTAAGTCATATATTAAACACTATCTCCTTAAAACCAACCTTTGAACATTAACACCTCACTCATGTTATAACATTGCACCATTATTAGCCTTAACCCCTAACGTCTAACCATAAAAAATTGTGAATAATAATAACTAAATTGATTACACCTAAAAGCTGTCACCCCAAATTCCTACCATCCAACCCTTGAGTAATAATCACGATTGCCTAAATAATATTGCTAATATAGCCTATAACCCCTAACTATCAGAATTCTAACTTGTATTTTTGAAATATTTATCCCCTAATCATAATAATGACCAACCCCTAAACCATTTCACTTTTAATCCCTATTGCGATGAAACCCTAACTCATATAACTCCAATATCTTAACACCTATAGCTCTCAATCCCTAACACCTATATCCCTAGATCATGAAGGCTTAACCTCTACAACTCCTTGTCATAAACACTAACTATTTTAACAACTGACATTGATATCCATGAACCATTATAACTCATTACTATTATAATCCTTATCCAAAAATAAAAAGTGAAGGTTTCATTAAATAATTTGCAAGCTAGTTCATGTATTTTAGGCAATGGATCGTGGTGACAAAAGTACACAAACTTAAGTAAATTTTGCATAATTTTAACAGTTAAAAGTGGATAAACATGCAACACCAAACACAAGAAAAAATTGATAATGGATTTCACCCATCTTGGGTTACGTCTTCGGGTCCAACTTCAAGGGGTGACCACTTTATTATATTATATAAAATGATAAAGACATCAACATAAAAGCTTAAATTTGCAAAAATAACATTTCCATTGTATCTAAAATGCTCAAAAACCCCTGTCTAGGCTCTTCTTGAGCTAAAAAAAGATGAAAAATGAGTAAGTTATGCCTCTTTCTCCAAGGTTGCCTGTAGACTGTGCAACAAAACTCAATCGCTTTGCAAATTTTCTCAACAAATTTTCTCCATCCCAATTGGTAGAGCATTGGAGTAGTTGTACGAAGGTCACAATTTTGATTTGCACCTCCTGTCATTGATTGCATTGGTTTTTTTTTAAATATATTAAAATATTTTTAATATGGGTCTTTGCCCTGCCCGAGTCTCCCACTCTCAGTTCTTGTGTCATACATGTGGCCTGGGGCCTTTGGGCCTTTGGTAAGGGTAGGGTTCTACATGCCTCACCCCCAAATAATCCATCGAAGGTTGCATCTAGTTACCATAACCATGGGCTGAAACCTTCGCACCCACCTTCGATTCCATTGCAGTCATGTGGCAAGTCATATAAAATTTAAATACAAGCCAACCCAAACCTCTCCCCCAACCATCACACCACTAAAATTTAAATACAAGTGGGCACATATAGTTAACAAGGATCCCCCGTGGCCCAACCATTGGGTGCTGGTTTCGTTGGTTGGAGGTTATGCGGTTGAATCCGCCTAAGGATGTTAGTCGACATAACAAAATTTTGGCGTGATTCCTGAGGCCACATGGTGGCCTCTCATAGGGCCACTTGGTGCCCTCTCATAAGGACACATGGTGCCCTCTCATAGGGACACATGGCACCCTCTAATTGGCCCATGTGGTGGCCTGTGATTGGCCCAAATACAAATTCTTCTGCCAATAACTATGCGCCAAGTGTCCTCTTAGGATTGGCCCACATGCCATTCGTACAACCAAGTCAACCTGATGAAGTCAACACCATGTCAGCATACAAAGTGACACGTGGCATATGTACCTACATAGTCAACCTTTCACTTTGACTTTTTTTACTGGTTTCCCAAAACTTCAGAACGCGATAACTTCCTCATACAGTGTCAAATTGAGGTGATTCAAGCATTGTTGGAATCAAAACAACAAGATCTACGATTTGAGGCTAGTTTCAGGATATTTTAAGCACTTTAATTTTTGAGCATATTTTTGATCCTCTGGATCACTCCTCCACATTGGAAGCTTTTGGACCACCAAAATTCAATTTTTACTCAGCAAGTGAGGGTACAATTGCATCACTTTCCCGATCTCTATCAACCTTCCTTTGCTTGGATTGGTACCTTTAAGCCCCGCACAAAGATACTCCACATTATCCCTGTGTGAAGTTCTTATCCTCCTGTCAAGAATAGTGTCTTCCTGCAACTCATTTAAATATATTCTATAGATGGAATTTGAAAATTCTCTTATTGATCAACGATCATAGGAGGTTCATACAATTTCATGTTTTCCACATTCACATGGAATAAATTTGCATGTAAGGTGGAAAATCTAATCAGAAAACATTATTATCAATATTCTCCAAGATTTTGAAAGGACCATATCTAATTGGTTTGAAACTTTTACCTTCACGTTGTAATCTTTCCTTGTTGACGTAAAATCAAACTTGATCTCCTACTTGGAAATCATGATCAACCTGATGCTTATCATGTCTTGCTTTATACTTGAATTGGATTTTCTCCAACTGTTCTTGTAACCTTTTATGCACTAATTGGATTTGTTCAACGAAATGCTTGGCTTTGTCCACATCACTATGTCCATCTACTACAATATCTTTACCAAATATGAAATCCAAAGGAGGCTTTGGAAAATAACCCAAACAAGCTTCAAATGGAGATACTTGTGTAGATGAATGCTTGGCATAATTGTAGGCATGCTGGATGTAATGCAAATGCTCATCCCAAAGTTTAGGATGCTTACCACAATGTCCTTGAAGGAGATGCACTACTGTTCTGTTCACTACTTCTGTCTGGCCATTGGTTTGTGGATGAAATGTTGTGCTCTTCTTAAACTTTGTGTCCATGATTTCCCATAAACTTGACCAAAACTTCCTGATAAATTGTGAATCTCAATCAGAAATAATCGAAGTAGGTAACCCAAAATGAACCCCTACATTTTGAAAGAACATATTTATAGTTTTTTCAGCTGTAACTTGTTTCTTGCAAGGCATCAACACACATAATTTGCTGAAACGAACCACTACAACATATAAATAATCATGACCTTTTCTATACATTGTTAGTCCCCCCAAAAAATACACAAAAATAATTTCCAAAGGACGAGAAGGGATAGGAAGTGGAGTGTACAAACCCAATTTCCTATTACTTGGCTTGATATTAGCGCACATAGAACATCCTTTTACATATCTTGATACAATTTCATTCATACGAGGCCAATAACAATACCTCTATAGCTGAGCAACTGTTTTGCCTAGACCAAACTCACCAACAATAAGAGAAGTATGGGCTTCCCTTACGACATTAACTCTTTCACCATGCGGAATACACAACTTTCCAAGATGATATAACAACTTGTTATGAACATGATAATCCAACTCTTCAACATGATTTCCTTGACTCAAAATTGCATAAACATCTTTAAAATCTTCATCTTGAGCATTCTTTTCAATATAAATTTCATGCATGATTGAGTTATGTTTAAGAATGACAATTGCATTAACAATAGACCTTGATAACATATATGCAAATTTGTTGTAAATGCCTTTATTAATACCTGATAAATAAATGAAATTGTTGTAGAATCCCATCCATCTAAAATGTCTAGCTTGTTGTAGTTTGGTTTGTGATTGTAGATATTGCAAAGGTTGATGGTCAGTCTGAATAATTGTTTCTTTACCCATCAAATAATGCTTCCATTTTTTCATGCTTTGTACCAAAGCATACAACTCTTTATCATGAGTTGGATATTTAATCACTGCATTGCAAAAGGTTTCAAAATGGTAACATATTGGCTTACCATGCTGCATCAATACTACTCCCGTAGAATATTCGCTTGCATCCGTTTGAATTTCAAATGGCTACTTAAAATTTGGAAGTACTAGAACTGGTGCTATACTGATTTTCTCTTTCAAAGCGTCAAGGGATTTCTACTTCTTTCCTCCCCATTGAAAGATCTTCTTCACACTTTTCAAAGCATGTAATGGTGTTGCAATGAATGAGAAGTTAGCGATAAATTTTCTCCAATATTGGGTTGCTCCTAGATCAACTTTGGAGGGATAAATATTCAATTCGCCACCCCGTACAATATGACCCAAGTAAACTAAAGAGGTTTTCCCAATTCACATTTAGACATCTTCAAATACAAATTTCCCCTTTTTCAAGACATTTAGAGCTTGCTTTGCATGCTTGACATGATCTTCACGAGTCTTACTAAAAATCAAAAGATTATCTAAGTAGAATATGACAAAATAATCAAGGAATGGTTACAATACATCATTCATAACTCTCATGAATGTGGCAGGTGAATTACAAATCCCAAACGACATAAATAACCATTCAAACAAACCTTGTTTTGCCTTGAAAGCAATTTTCCAAATATTATATTCATCATTCCTTATTTGATGATAACCACTTCTCAAGTATGACTTAGTAAAATAAACATCATCCTTTAACTGATCTAGCAAATTATCAATGCAAGGAAGAGGATAAAAATTATTTACCGTGATCTTGTTCAAAGCTCGGAAATCCATATACATTCTCTATGTACCACCTTTCTTTGGAACCAAAAAAATAGAAGACCTACAAAGAGATGTACTAGGTATGATGACCCATTTTTCAAACAACTATTGAATTTGCTTCTTTATCATTTCATTTTCCAAAACTGACATTATGTACATGCTAATATTCAGAAGTGATGCATTTTGCTGCAATTGTATCTCAGGTTGGATTCCTCTTTTTGGATGTAACCCTTCAGGTTCTTGAAATATCTTGTCATAAGTATTAACAATTTCAACCAATTCATGCTTTAGTTTAGAATCAAATCCTGATAAAGCTTTAGATTCAACAATATCTTTAGCTTTAATCATCAACAACACAAAATTCTTACTAGCATTCACAAGCTTTTCCATTTGGTTTGCACTAACAAGAGACAATTTCATCTTATTGCGATTTGCTCTAACAATATACTCAACTCCATATTTAAAAATATGATATTTGTTCTCATGATGATAGAATATGGCTTGTCGGTCATAGAAATATGGACTCCCTAAGACAATCCCACAAATATCAAGTGGTACAACATCATGTTGAGAAATGGCAACAAGAAATTCTAGTTTAATTTTGTCCTTGAATTAAACTGTGAATTAAAATAGAATTCTTTTCTTATAGCAATTTGAAAATAATTAAATAAGTTTAATTAACTTAATTAATTTAGGAAATTAGAATTGGAAGTCTTTTAGAAGACATGTATATGTTCTCCCTAATTTATAGGAGTTAAGGAAGGGTTATGAATGAGTTGTATTTAGTTAACTTAATTTATTGAGTTAAGTCCAGTTAAATTAGTTCCAATCAGTTTCAGGAATTAATAGTGAGTAAACAGTCAGTTGGGACACTAGTGACCTAATTAGTGCTACTCTAGTTAACTGAAGATTCCACCATCAGAAACGCATGCATGTTGATTATGAGAAAGAACCAGTTGAGACTAGAGTGCAGGGACAATGTACTATTTGTTTTAGATTTGTCTGAGTTGCACTAATAATGCATGCAATCAAGAACTGATCCTTGAGGGATTGTGCTATTTTTAGAGGATTTATTTCCCTTTAAATACAAGCTATTCTCCATAGGAATTACACATTGGAATAGAGACTTGGAGAGCTTGTGAATTGGATAAGCTTTGGCCTTGATCTTGCTTATGAGTTGGAGATTGAATTTGGTGAGTGCTGGGATTGTTCTAGAGAGAACACACATTGTAATTTCATCTTGATTTTCCTGATTAATACAAAACATATAGTGGGGTTTTGAGTTGTGGCTTTCCCCGAATATTTATTGTGTTATGTGCCTTTGATTGTCTTCCTCTATTGATTATTGTTTGCTCGATGTTTATGAGCTTCTGCTGTAAAGAGTATAGGTAGATTCTCGTCTCTTTCTTTAGCAAATTGCATTAGCTTGTGAATCTACAAGTTTTTTCTACATGGTATCGAAGCAAGAATGTTTTTTGGTCTGTAAGTTTGCAGAAAATTTCTGAGGATTTCTGTGCAAAATTTTTAGAAACAAATTATAGATTTGGATTCCTTGGGAAAAGACACTCAAATTCAAAAAAAAACAATCGGCTGAATCGAAGTTCGGATGAAGGAGATATCGCTGATTTAAAATCAGTTCTCTAGAGGATATTTCGATGTTTTGAGTTTATGGGTTACAAGTGAAAGTCGAATTTGCATACATACTTCAAGACCAACAGATGGAATTCCATGGGTTGAGGCTTGAGTATTCCTTAGAAGGAAGCTCAGATTTTATGACCTGGAGGGACAGGATGGAGGTTGTGCTAGAAGATAATGGCATGAAGGAATTCATTGATCAAGAAGTCCCCAAGCCAACAGCTATGAATGCACAAAACTTTTCCGAATGGAAGAAGTGTGTGGCGAAGGCAAGGTGGATAATCCTTGAGGGAGTTCAAGACCACATTGTCTCAAGCCTACATGGCAAGGAAACTCTGCATGCTATGTGGAAAACATTGACGGACTTGTATCAGAATATTAGTGATCAAAGGAAGTTGGAATTGAAGGATAAACTTCATAAAATCAATATGGAGAAAGGCGAGGCGATTCCAAAGTAATTGAACAAGTTCACTCAATGTTAGGATGAACTTGGAAGTGTTGGAATCACAGTCTCCGAGGAGGATATGGTGAGCCTTGCTCTTCTTGGACTCCCAAATAGTTGGCATAGTTATCAAGACTCTGTCAATGGTCAGGAGAAGCTGCTAGATTGGGAACGACTATGGTTGGATTTGATGTAGGATGAGATCAGGAGGAACACCAGGGATGGCTCTTCATGAAAGACTAATTATGAAGAGAACTGTGCCTTAGTGATTAAGGGAAGGAAGGGGAATGGTAAAATTTCTCGTTCCAAATTAGATTCTTATCATGGAGGTAAGAAGAAGGACATGACGAAAGTTAAATGCTTTCATTGTCACAAGATGGGTCACTTTGCTACAAATTGTCCTTTGAAGAAGTCCAAGGAGAAGTCCTCAGGAGGAGTGGTGGGTGAGGCTTTTGCCTCCCAATTCGAATTGGACTTTTCCCTCATTGCATGCATGGTGTCTTCAATGATGGGAAGTGTCTGGTACTTAGATAGTGGAGCTTCTTTCCACATGACTAGCGACAAAGAGTTATTCAGTGAATTGGAGGAGAAATATCTCAAGATGCATATCGAGATGGGTGATGATGGTAAGTATAGTGTTATTCGTGTGGGCACTATTACTTTTCAGAGGAAGCATGCAGATCCACTCACCTTGAAGAATGCTATGCATGTACCTTGATTGAAGAATGTTGGTATCCGTTGCCATGCTTGAGGATAGAGGCTATGATGTGATCTTTTCGAAAGGAAAGGCATTCCTTCGACACATAGCCATGGGTTAAGTAAGAAGATAGGGGTTCGAGTTCAGAATCTATATAAGATAGAGGTAGAGGATTGTGTTGCTTTGAGTTCAAAAGCGGAAAAGATGTTGAGCCAAGATGTCAACGAGTTTTGACACAGGTGATTGGGCCACTTGCATCATGGGGCTTTGAATATATTGCAACAAATCTCTACCGGTCTTCCCAAAGGTACACTTGAGCAAGTTGATACATGCAAGGGTTGTACTTTGGGAAAATACACCAAGTCTTCATTTGGAGATAGAGACAATCAAGCAAAGTATATTATCGAGAGAGTCCATTCCGATGCATGTGGAACATTCTCGATAGTATCCACCACAAAACACATGTATTATATTATATTTGTAGATGACTATTCTTGTAAATGCTAGATATTTTTCATGCAGAGAAAGGATCAAACATTCACAAACTTTTGTGAATTCAAAGCACTGGTTAAGAAAGAATCAGGCAAGAAGGTTAAAGCTCTACGAAGTGATAATGGTGGATAATATGTATCCAATGAGTTTAAGAACTTCTGTGCAGCGGAAGGGATTAAACAAGAGTTGACGGCAACCCATAACCCTCAACAGAATGAGGTTGCCGAGAGGAATAACAGGAGCATAGTAGGGGAATCAAGGGCGATGTTGCATGATCAGGGCCTACCACTACACTTGTGGGCTAAGGCATGCAACACAACATTTATGTTCAGAACCGTAGCCCACATCGAATACTTGAGATGAAGACACCAGAGGAGGCTAATTTCGGTACAAGGCCAGATGTTGGTCACTTTAGGATTTTTGGCTCATCGGTTTATTTCCATGTGAACAAAGATGCACGGAAGAAGCTTGAGCCAACAACAAAGTTGGGGATCTTTGTGGGGTACACTGATACTCCCCACAACTATTGGGTGTACATGCAAACTAGTCAGATGACAGTGGTTTGCAAGGATGTCAAGTTTGATGAGGTGAAGTCCATGCGAGTATCCATTGAGAGGGAGCTCGAGCTACATGCGGAGGAGGATCTTTTAGTTCCTAAGGTTGAGGAGCCTTAGATTGATGTGGAGCAGCCACATGCAGAGGTTCCGGGAGTGGAGACATCCACTGAGGCAAAGTCTTCCAAAGAGGGAAGAAAGTGCACTAGAGAGGCTGACAAATTGTTGGATGATGCATGGGAAAATGTGGGAGCACTCTCTTCTCAACGCAGACAGAGGAGGTCACCAGAGAGGTACACTGGATACATGGAACTTATGGGTGCATGTGTTGTGACAGAGCCATATTCCTTTCAGGAAGCATTGCAATAACTAGTTTGGTTGATGCGATGGTGGAGGAGTATGACTCCATAGTTCAAAACAGTGTTTGGGATGTGGTCTAGAGACTGGAGGACAAGTTAGTTGTGAGCTCCTGTTGGCTTTACAAGGTAAAGCAAGATATAGATGGTAGTGTGGAGAAGCATAAGGCAAGATTTGTGGCCTCTGGCTTTTCACAGGTAGAGGGGATTGACTATGATGAGGCCTTTTCTCCTATTGCAAGATACTCGTCAATCAGATCTATTTTGGCACTATTAACATAGATGGGTTGGAATATCCATCAGATGGATGTGAAGACTGACTTCCTCAATGGCATGATTGAGGAAGAGGTGTACATAGAGTAGCCCGAAGGTTTTAAAACCTTGGACTGTGAGTCACATGTGTGCCAACTCAAGAGAGCATTGTATGGGCTGAATCAAGCACCCTATGCTTGGTACACCATGATAGATAGCTACTTCATTGGGTTGGGCTTCACGAAGAGTGAAGCAGATGTGAACCTATATCACATAGTGGTGGAAGGTAAATTTTGATCATTGTACTTTATGTAGATGATCTCATACTGACTGGTGATGAGAAGCTCATCAAATCTTACAAGGAGGATCTTGCAAGAGAGTTTGATATGAAGGACATGGGGCACATGCATTACTTTCTTGGCATGAAGGTATGGCAGGGGGATGGGGAGTTGTTTTTTTCTCAAGGCAAGTATGCCAATGAGATACTTAAGAGATTCCACATGGAGAGTAGTAAACCCATGGAGACTCCTCTAGCTGGTAACTCGAGGAAGGAGGATGCTACTTCAGGAGAAGTAGTGGAAGCTATTGTTTACAGGCAGCTTGTGGGTTTACTCATGTATTTGGTGAACACATGACCAGATATGTGTTATGCAGTTAACCATCTTAGTCAAGCGATGGTTAGGCCTACCAAGCTGTATTGGAAGGCGACAAATCATGTATTGAGATACCTCAGAGGCACTACTCAGTTTGGTTTGTGGTACAGACGGACAAAGGGAGTGAATCTTCAAGGCTTCACTGATGCAGATTGGGCAGGGAGTCCATCTGACATGAAGAGCACATTGGGAGGGATATTTAGTATTGGGTTAGCAGCAGTTTCTTGGTACGACAGGAAACAAAGATCAGTTGCACTCAGTTCGGTAGAGGCAGAGTACATGGTTGTAAGTCAAGCAACATGTGAGGCTATCTGGATGAGGAAGATCGTGGTTGGTTTGTTTTGTCAACAGATGAATCCGACAGTGATTTATTGTGATAATCAGAGTTGTATCAAACTATAAAAACCCAGTTTTTCATGATTGGTCCAAGCATATAGACATATGGTATCATCATCTTAAGGATTGCGTATTGAGGTGGATCATGTTGTTAGATTACATTCCCACGAAGGAGCAAGATGCTGACATCTTGACAAAGGCATTGCCAAGATGTAAATTCGAGTTTCATAGAGACAAGACCAGAGTAGTGGATACTCCCGTTCTTGTTGAGAGGGAGTGTTGAGAAATGGCAACAAGAAATTCGAGTTTAATTTGTCTTTGAATTAAATTGTGAATTAAAATAGAATTATTTTCTAAAAGCAATTTGAAAATAATCAATTAAGTTTAAATAACTTAATTAATTTAGGAAATTCAAATTGGAGGTCTTGTAGAATACATGTATATGTTCTCCATAACTTATAGGAGATGAGGATGAGTTATGAATGAGTTGTAATTAGTTAACTCAATTTATTGAGTTAAGTCCAATTAAATTAGTTCCAATCAGTTTCAGGCACTAATAGTGAGTAAACAGTCAGCTGGGACACTAGTGACCTAATTAGTGCTACTCTAGTTAACTGAAGGTTCCACCATCAGAAACTCATGCATGTTGATTCTGAGAAAGACCTAGTTGAGACTAGAGTGCAGGGATAGTGTACTATTTTTTTAGATTTTTCTGAGTTGCACTGATAGTGCATGCATTCAGGAACTAATCCTTGAGGGATTGCGCTATTTTTGGAGCATTTATTTCCCTTTAAATACAAGCTATTCTCCATAGGAATTACACATTGGAATAGAGACTTGGAGAGATTGTGAATTGGCTAAGATTTGGCCTTGAGATTTCTTATGAGTTGGAGATTGAATTTGCTAAGTGCTGGGATTGTTCTAGAGAGAACAAGCATTGTAATTTCATTTTGATTTTCATGTTTATTACAAAACAGATAGTGGGGTTTTGAGCTATGGCTTTCCTCGAATATTTATTGTGTTATGTGCCTTTGATTCTCTTCCTCTATTGATTATTGTTTACTTGATGTTTATGGACTTCCTCTATAAAGAGTGGAAGTATATTCTTGTCTCTTGCTTTAGAAAATTTCATTAGCTTGTGAATCTATAGGTTTTTTTACATGGTATTAGAGCAAGATTGTTTTTTGGGCCGAGAATTTGAAGAGAATTTCTAAGAATTTATGTGCAAAATTTTCACAGAAAATTGCATATTTGGATTCCTTGGGAAAATATACCCAAATTCAAAAAACAAATTGGCTGAATCGGAGTTCGGATGCGGGAGATATCGCTGATTTAAAATCAACGCTCCAGAGGAGATTTCGAAGTTTTGAGTTTTTGGGTTACAGGTGAAAGTCAAATTTGCATACATACTTCAGGATTGGAAGATGGAATTCCATGGGTTGAGGCTTGAGTATGCCTTAGAAGTCA
>APFE030250494.1:2295-32154 GCA_000404065.3 Pinus taeda | reverse complement strand
TATACAAGGTTAGGAGAAAATATATACAAGATTTATTTACAAATTTACAATAATAAGCTCTTCAAACAACATATCTATCCATTTAACGCTCTAAAATAGTTTTTTTAAGATTTTAAAGATAGATAAAATTTAATCTAGAGCAAATGGTAGTAAAATCCTTTTTCTTATTTCAGATGATAAGTCTTCAAATGACCCAATATGGGTTCGTAAACTTCTATTCCCTAAATAGATGGTTAATTCAGACGAGAATACCCCCAAGTATCCAAGATTTGATAAAAAATATTATTTTCTACAGAGTTGAAAATTATTTGTTAGATCCACAAAGATTTGGATAGCACAGTGGAAGAGGAGTCTAAGGGTTTAACTGAAAACAATAGACCTACTCAACCCTAAAGTGTTTCTCCAGATCTAAACAATGATGCAAGGTAACTATACACCAATGAATCTTTAAGAGCTAATGGAAATAACAAAATTAAAAACACTAGTAGAGCATAAAACACAATAGATCAGAAAGATATTACCATATAATTAAAGAATAACACCATAGCTTTGCCCCAAAGACTTTATTTTATTGCTCAGAAAAAATATTACAGAAGTAACAGAGCTTCACTTGACCAAGAGCTCAAGATTTTTTGCAATGTAAATGAGGAGCTTAGAGCTTCCTTATATAGAAAAATGAGTGTGAGAGACTCGAAGTGGAAAAAATAGCTAGTGGACTTGATCCATGGCTTGATCCTCAAAATAATTTGAACCCCTTATTACTACTGAACAGATCCATAGAAAAATTCGACTTCCTTGATTAATGAGTTGGATGGACCAATCTTTGACCTTAGGGTGGCTTTGGACCATTGGAATATCTTCAAAAATAATTTTATTGAAATTCCCTCATTCAAAATAACCACCTAGACCAACAAATTCGATTTCCCTTGAGAAAATATTTTCTTTCTGGCCTAACAATTTTTTTCTAGGACTCTTCTGCCTTGGAAATGAGACTTTTCTTTAGCTTTCTTAGATGATCTAGTATGATAATTTACATAGACTCTATATACTAGGACTCCTAAGACCCCACCATCGAGCTCCACTCTAGCTTTGGGGCATGTTCAGGAGAATTTTTTTACGAATTATAAATGTTTAAAAACGCAGATAATTAGTGGAGGAAAAAAAACTCCCTAGAATGAAACTCTTGGTAAAAATCATAGGCTTACCTAGATATTTTACATGGCTTTATTAACATACTAAAATCATTTTTACATAGTCGCCCTCAGGGTTGTAGAATTTGGATTATATTATGATGACTAGAAGCTGCATGATGATGATGAAATATGAAAAAAAATTGACTACCCTGCATTGTATTCTACTCAAGAGGTGGTTGACACTGAGTGGTCAACATTCAACTCTACATAGGGACATGTTACTTCTTGAAGGAATGTGAGAATCCAAAATCTACATCCACATCAGACAAAGTAAATCAGGAACATATCCATTCAAACACAAATCAGAAATCATCATATAATTTCAAGTACTGCAATAGAAGCTCTATTCTAACAATACTGAAATAAAACTAATCTAATGACATGAAATAAAAATGTTGAAATAAAGCCTATTCTAATAACTGAAATAACAGGGAATAGGGTTAGAGATACAATATAGAGGATGCCCTATGGCATCAGATGTCATTTTATAAAACAATTTGAGCATTCGACCATTTACAGGTAAGTCTAGTGGTTCACTGTTCAAGGTGCTCAAGTAGAAGGAATTATGTCCAACGGTTCCTTTGATGATGTAAGGTACAAGCCATAAAATGTTGAAATTTCTATAATTTCCAGGCTTCTCATTCTTGCGTACACCATGTCTCCAACCTTAAAGGGTCTAACTCGAGAAGTTTTGTTAAAATTCTTTTTAATTTTAGATTGATTTTTACAAATATGATCAAAAGCCTTTTTACGAGTTTCATCCAACTCCACTATCTGATCAATTCTATGCTGCAGAACATCTTTATCATTAGTAAAATGTTGAAGGAGTTGATAAACTAGGAGCCTGAGGTGCACAGGTAAAGTTACATCCAAGCCATAAACAAGTTCAAGGGGACTCTTTCTAGTAGCTTTCTTCTTTGTAATTCTATCTGTCCACAATGCATACTTGATCTTGCTATCCCACTATCTTCTTAATAATGGTTATAAGATTCTTATTACTAGATTTCGCAAGACCATTACCTTGAGGATAGTATAATGCCATATTTAAAACAAAAAGATGAAAGTTCTGAAGAGCTAAAAGCCTTGGCATTATCAGTGCCAATTTTTGCTGGAACACCAAATCAAGTAATGATTTTTTTTCAATAAAGTCCATAATAAACTTTTCATAGGCATGTTTTGAAGGAATGGCTTCAACCCACTCAGTAAAATAATCAATAGCAGTTAAGATCCATGAGTAGCCATTACTAGGATTTTCGTTGAATTTTCCAATGAAATCCAAACCCCAATGCTGAAAAGGAGCCTCAAACAACCACATGTTGTAGGGGTAGGGTACCCGGTAGCTAACTTCTGCTTCCTACTGAATAGTTGAAAAGCTTGGCAACTTCTAACGGACTTGTGCACATTCGAAAAAATTGAAGGTCAATAATAACCAACACACAAAATTTTGTGGGTAGTAGTCTTTGTAGCGAAATGACCGCAACAAAATCCTACATAGAACTTTGAAATAAGCTTCTTCGCTTCAACTTTACCAACGCATCTAAGTATCATCCCTTCAGGATTTCGCCATCCAAAACCATCTTTCAAGATGCAATACTTAGCCACTTTCAACCAAAGAGCTCTTCTCTTATGAGCAACTAAATTGTCAGGGCATGTAAGATTCAACAAATAGTAAATAATGTCCTAGTACCATTCAAGTTATCCTAATCTTTGAAGCTTAGGTGAAGTTGAAACTTTGGATGAATCATTTTGACAAATTAAGCCCAAAGCCTTCTCATTACCTTCAGAATCTCAACCAAACCTTGGCCCTTGACGAGCTTAGTGAGTCTAATTTCCAAATTATATTCTTGAATCTTTGTAACCCACCTTGCACGAGTCCCTAAGCAATCAATCTGAGTTAATATATCTTTAACCGCAGAGTGGAGGACAAAAGCAATAACTTTAGAATATCCCACATATGTCCTAAAATGCTTAAGAGATTTAATTGAGGCGTAAGCTTGCTTTTCCAGAGTACTATAATTTAACTCGGAATTCTAAGCGACCTGCTCATAAAAGCAATTGGCTGCTCATGACCTTCCTTATTCTTTTGAAGCAAAACACCTGCAATAGTATCCTCTGAAGTGAAATAAAAAATCATGAACTCCCTAGAATAATCCGGGTTGACTAAGACAGGGGCCTTCGAGATAAAAGCCTTGATTTCTTGAAAAGCCTTCGTACCATCGTCTTTCCATATAAATTTCATATCCTTCTTCAATAGACTCTGAATAGGCTTGACAATCTCCACAGAGTTTGGAATAAATCTCCTAAGAAAGTCAATATTTCCAAGGAAGGATTGGAGGGACTTAACGTTATGAGGCAATGGAATCTTCTGAATGGCTTCAACTCTTTCAAGTTTCGGGGTCAATCTTGCTTCCATCTTTAGAAATGATGTGGCCAAGTAACTTCCCTTCAGTTACTCCAAACACAAACTTAGCAAGATTCAAGGATTTTCCATATTCTTGAGACCTATTAAAAATTTGTTGGGATGATCTATATGACTAATGCCATCCTTTGAAAACACCGTATGATCATCTTGATATATCTCAATAATTTATTATTTTACCTATTAAACCCTTGAAGGCATAATCCATAACCCTTTGAAAAGTTGCTCCAGCACTGGCCAACCCAAAAGGCATCCTGATACACTCAAACGTTCCCCATTGTGTGGTGAAACTCATAGTTTTTAAAGCCGGAACCGGTAACCGGACCGGTCCACCTAATGAACAGGTTTACCGACCGGAACCGGTCTAACCGGGACTGGTTTGGTATAAATGAACCAGTTTTAAAAAAATACATTAAATAATTAATTTTTAATGAAACAAAACTATTTTTGAGATGTAAAACCATGATTCCAAGCCAATAGAGACAAAATATGCCTCATTTATATACCATGTAAAGGTGAATATATCAAAATGGCACCGAGTGCAATACATATCATCGACAAAATAGCAAAATACATAAGAAATGAGGCTCTAAATGGCCTATAAAGTCCAAAAACAATGTTGTAAGCTACGAGGCCATCGGCCTACTACAAGCCTACAGTGTACACATGATCAATATTCAAGTTCATAACCACTACTAGACACAGGATCATCATCAGGAGCTACATAGACATCATCTGGTTCAGAGTCTGAGGATGCCTTAGCCTGATCTGCAACCTCAGTATCAATGCCACCAATGGCAATAGAAGTGGACCTAATGGAAGCACGCGTTTGTCGACCTGCATGACTAGTGCCTTCCATTGGTTCTTTGCCTTTCCTTATGCTGCTACTAATCCTGGTTCTGATGCCACCACATAATCTACTTCAACCCCTGCAAAAGCCATGTCGATATCAAAATCAGCCTCAAACACAGGTTCTTTAGTCTCCTCCACCCATTCTGATGTTGGATCAATATCGTCCAACATAATGGGATCTAGATAAGGAGTTTTGCACATCATTTGGAGCTCTGATTGCATTTATTGTTTACCCCCAAACCATGAAATCCTGAAAACCATTAAGTCTGCTGAATTTTGAGTGAAATATAAAATTCTAGTTTCTCCATATGAAATCCAATGAGGTCGAAACCACTCTCAAACATCCTGAGTCATTTCATGGTAATGTTAAAAATTTAAGTAAAAGTGACATTTCCTTTAATTTTTATTTTCATCCTTAAATGTCACTTTTACTTTAAGAATTTAACATTACCATTAATTGCCAACATTATTAGGGTTGAAACACCCTTAGTTTCCCCCCAAAACCCCTAAAACACAGTTAGAAATACGCTTTTTTAACTTTACGATGGGCGTGCCTAAAACCGGCCAGTTTAGGACAGAACCGGCCGGTTTGATACAAACCGGCCGGTTCCGTCCTAAACTGGCCGGTTTTCACCGGCTATGGCAAAAAAATGGAGAAATGGGCATTCAAACCGGGTTTTTTTGGCCGATTTAGACCGGCGAGCTTGCTAATCGGCCGGTCAGACCGGTAACCGGTTTTTAAAAATGGTTTTCAAAACTATGGGTGAAAGTAATCTTATGACGATCTTCTTTCTTTCCCCACACTTAAGTTATAACCAAAGAAACCATCTAATAATGATATCACACTAGAAACCTGTTACTCTTTACAACATAGTTTCCATGTTGGGCAAAGGGTAATTATCCTTTTTACAAGCCAAATTAAGATTTGTAAAGTCAACACAAAGTTTGATTGTTCCATTTTTCTTCCTAACAATCACCAAGTTAGAACACCCTGATGAATGACATGTCTGCACAATAATCCTAGCTATAAGCATCTTTTGAAGCTCCTTTTGGACTAAGGGGGCCAACTTAGGATTAACTTACTTAAGTTTTTGACGAAATGGTTTAGCATTTTCATCTATCAAAGAATAGTGTGTTCTATAACATCTTCCCCATAACCTTTTAATTTATCATAAGAAAATGCTAAGACATCTCAATATTCATGAAGAAAATCAATCAATCTCTTTCTTTCTTCATTAGTGGTACCTTTGCCAATCTTAATAATCTTCGAATCTTTAGAAGTACTAATATTTACTTCGATGAATTCCCCAGGATTGATTTTCTTTTCTTCATTCCTCTTTGTGGCATCATGCCTATCAAAGAGTCGCTCCAAAGTTACCTGACCTTTCAGGGTAGGATTTGTTATATCATCATTTTCAACAAAATTACATCCTTCCCTTTTATCGCCAATATTAAAATCTTCAAATTCTTCTAAATTATTCAAGAAACAATCTACCTGACTATCATCATGAAACACCTGCCAATGCTCAACATTATTAGGGACCAAAGACCTAAAGATAACCTCCATCTTGACTTTATCATTCATCATCCTATCATACATTTGCAAAGTAGATGCGGCAATTGCAAGCTCATCAACATGGTTATTCTTTTCTCTAGGGTCAATCTCAAGATTAAAAGCATCAAACAATTCCATAGTGTCTCAAACCACATTTCAATATTTCTTAAGTCTATCATTCTTACATGAAAATTTACCTTTAACCAGTTGAATGACAAGATCCGAATCTCCCTTAACACTAAACAACTTTAGCTTTAAATCTCTTGCTAATTCAAGACCTAACAACAGGTTAGAAAATCATAAAGGAAGAAATTTTTTCTTGTTCTTGATAATTATTGTGATGTTTCTTATTATTATGATTCTTTATATCTTCCTTCTTTAGTTCATCAAGCAATTACCAAAAGCAGCAGCACATAAAATAATAAACACCAGATGTAGGCACATGCCAGGGAAAATGCCCCCCCGAGGGGAAAACCCAGTCAAGATAAGTCTTCCTCTCAATAGTATTCTTTGGGACTCTTCACCCTAGACAAAGACCAAACCTTCCCTCCACACCAAGTTAGCCTCCTAGAAATTCGACCTCTTTCCAGCAACTTTGACTAGGCAACAACTTACAACAACTACGAGCTTCCGGCAACAGTGAAACTTGGAAGACTTCGATCTCCCAATCCAGGACACAAAATAGAGAAAGAGAAACAACAAAATTACGATTTTCCTTTTCTCCTTAGACTTCCCCAAAATCGCATTCACTTCGGCTCTCCGATAACAGACTTCACAACTTTTCCTACCTACAAGACAACTTCACACTTCTTCCCATCTACAAGAGATTTTCGCACTTCTTCCCAGCTACAAGAGAATTCAAACTTGTGTGAGAGAATGATAATCCAAATCAATTCAGTGAGCTTGTTTTTATAGGCTTCTTGTGGGTCGAATAGGTTCCTTAGGCTGACATGGTGTGGAGGTTACATAATTCATATTTGACTCAATACTTAACTTTTTTACATGACTCAAAAGCCCAAGAAGGGTCTCTTTAAATGTACAATGACTCTATAGACTCAGAATGAATCCTAGAAGTCCTCAATGGGGACGTTGGCCTAAAACATGGTGACCCAAACATGAAACCCATGCTTTAATAAGTCACAATAATAATAATAAAATTCTTTTCTTTATTCTTTTGACAAGTACATTACATGATGACTCAAGTACATTAATGAAGACCGAACATAGTTATAGTTTCTAACACTCTCTCTTAACTAGGGAGGTATTCATAATGTACAAATACAACGGAAGATCTCAAACTGTATGAACCATGAAGAACTTTAGGCACTACAACGCCATGGACTAGATTCCTGACCAAGGCAATCTATCGAAACAGTTTAGGCACCACAATGCCATGGACTAGATTCCTAACCAAGGAAATCTATCTAGTTGGGACTAAGATGGACTCAAGCTTTCAGCCCCTTTAGGTACCCTCAAGCTTACTTGCTAACCATCAACCCAAAAATCCAGGTGTGTATCCAAAACAGAGCTCAATAACCAACACCATCTTTCCAACTTCGGGACTCAGACATTGTAATATCCCTAACCCGGAATATCCCTCAAACCCCAGCAAAACTCCAACCAAATACGTGCAAATAATATAATAACCAAAGATGACAAAATAACAGTGGTACAACGTATAATAATGTAGACATGAAATATAAGCAGATACTCAAAAATGCAGTGTGAAATGCTAAGCCATTTTATTATACTGAGCAATAAAATGACTACAAGAGGTGATAAGAAAGATGGCACCTCGACTTGCACAAGGTAAGTGAAGAAATACACTCAGAATAACAAAGAATGGCCTCTCTGTGTGGATGCTACTGGGAAACTGCCATGTTGTTGTTGCTGCTAGAAAACAAATGATGATTTGGGGCTGCTCCCCTCCTCGGAAAATGCTGAAACTCTGGAATCGAGCTCTACTCAAGAAACCCAGAAAAACCCAGAAAGCTCTCCTGGAATAGCTGACCCCCGAAAATTACTCCCTTGGGGATTTGCGCAGTTCCTCAATGCTCTGCGCTGCCACTGAAGAAACCCCTCCAAAACTCTGCCTGAAATTCTACCAAAAATCCTCTAATAGGCAAGGGCAGGTCCCCTGCTCAATCACCCATCATAAATCCTCCTGCAAAAACGCTAATCCAACACTACTCCCAGAAAGAACTGCGTCCCTCTCTCAGTGCTGCGCAGTCCTCTAGAAAGCTGATGAAACTGCTGCTGAAATGCTGATAAATTATTGCCGAAATGCCAATGGAAATACCTTGCCCGAGCAAGCACTCGAAGTCCCCCAGGGCTAAGGGTGAGATCTCCGAACGAAGACACTCAATGCACTAAACAGTGCTGCAGACTAGCTAAACAACCAGCGTGCTCAGAAGTCGAAACGACTAGCTCAAAATGCACATAACTGAATGATCAAAATGAGGGGGCTTCTCTCTCTTTTATAGCCTTCGCCTCTCTCAATCCCAAGGCTCACCTCTTCCTGCGTGGTTCCCCTCTTGCCACGTGTTCCTTCCCTCCTGCGCAGTCTCTCCATGTGTCTGCGTGGGCTCCATTTTTGCGTCCCCCCTTGGCTCCCCTTTAAGTCACAACGTTGTTCTACTAGGAAATGACTTTTTATTCTAAAAGTGAGTTATCTCCCACATCCTCACTTTTTATTTACAAGTAACTATAGAAGGCAAAAATTGAACAAAATCGAATATTCCAATTAGCCATGGCTAATTAGGAATATTACAGACGTCAACACAAAGTGTGAGCCAGATGTCTTCCTAGGCAATGCTTCACTCACAAAGCCCCAACACCTCTTGATCCAACAGATCAAAAATAACCAATCTCTCCCAGTCAAACTGATTGGTAACCAACATGCTTATCAAAACCTTCAAGAGGTTCACCTATACAAACACAACCCCAATCAATAATATACTTTCACATGTACATAATCAAATACAACCTCTAGGGTCTTTTAGACAACTTGATGTTGCTTCTCAACTTTCCATAGTAGGACTATCAACCGAATCTTTGACAGATGATTCCTCAATCATATGTTTTCTTTCCTACTTCCCATGCAACAACATATCCTCCGAAATTCGTTCTTCATTTAACATCAAGCTATGCCCTCCCTCTCAAACAGGAAGCACCTCTTCATCTGGAATCCCTCTTAATCTTAGGGAGATCTCTTCTATGCATGCTTCCTTTCGGGTGATCAACTTCCTTTTTTCATCATTAGAGAACGTTTCATGGCTTCCAACCATTTCATAAGAGTTATCATCATCCTCATCATGCTTGTCACATCAAGTATCTTTACCAAGTTGAAGATTGTGTACCCGCACAACTTAAATAGCAAGTACAACCAAATCTACAGAAGCATGATGTTAACCTATTAGAATCATGAAAGCATTTCAGCTTTATACATATCAGATACCCATACTTAATTTACAAACAAGAGACATATACTCTTCATCATCTTGCTAGGGATTTTATCATAAACCCTAGACTAATTCATAATAACTTTCATTCCATCTAGGGTTTCAATGTGTCATCCAAAGGTATGACATACCTTACTACAACATATAGCAAACCCTAGAAAACAATTCAAACAAAAGTAAAGCATCCAACATCCTTTCAAAATTCATATGTTAGACTTCTCACTAGGGATTCATACAAATCCTAGATTTCATACAAAGAATCAATCAAAATCAATCACAACTTAGTCATTAACTTGACCAACTTCCACTAGGGTTAGTTGCAAACCTTAGATTTTCGATTAATCATCAAATCTATCCAAAACTCAAACTTCAACAATCTTTCACAAATCTCAAATTATTATATTGTTAACATTCATCAGAGATTTCTACTTCAACTAAGGTTCAACTCCAAAACCTTAGAATTCCATTTTTAGTATTTCAAAAATCATACACAAATCTCAAATCATCATATTTCAGAGATTTTACTTTGACTAAGGTTTAACTCCAAAACCCTAGAATTCCATTTGCACAATTTCAATAATCATTAAGTACATAGATCTCAAATTGTTACATTTCACATTAGACAATGTTACTACTAGGATTTAACTGTAAACCCTAGATTTTCATTTTCAACAATCATTTAATAGATTTCAAATTGTTATATCACACATACTATACAATTTAACTTCACTAGGGTTAGGCTACAAAACCCTTGATCATTATCCTAGAATCTCAAAAAAGGATTTCCATTGAATCCTAAGACTTATGACCATTAATAACTAGGTCAACACAACATATCTAGGAATTCATAATTATATCATACATAAGCATACCATATGTTAGACAACATTAATACATCTGACCTAGACCAAGCTAGGGTTCCGAGTAAAAAGACATATCCATACATGCCTAGATTTCATCGTCGTTCAAAGACTTTTCATATCATGTGTTAGTCAAACCCAACTTCACAATGATCAATAAGAGTTAGACACACAACCACCTTGATTACACTAGGGTTTGATCAAACAAACACAAACATACCAAAGAAAGCATTTCTAAGACAATATAAGGATCTTGCTCACACATTCCACCAAACCCTAATGAGCTAGGGTTTCAATGTAGAAACATAACAAAACCAACAATCACCAAAATTTCAAAGGTTCAGAAATTTAGATCTTATCATTCAATGCTAACAAGTTAGGTTTTCTCGATCATAGCAAAGTCCCAAACACGACATCATCAATAAACTTCAAACATCATTTCACAATATCCCTAATCAGCTTAGGGTTTTATACATTCACAATAGCATACCCTTCGGTTAGGGTTTTCCAGAACCTGACTAGGGTTCTACACAATTAGTTAAGAATATGAGTGCGGTGGGTAGATTTATGAAGTGATGAATCACCCAAAGCAAGAATCACTAAGATTCAATACAACTAGTCATAACAAAGTTAGTAATAGATTATCAAATGAATAATCCTTTCAATCAATGTATTTAAAGCAAAGTTGCACGAAATGGGGAAATGAGCACGGGTACAAAACGCGACCTCCCCAAATTTTGGAAATGGGGAAACGCGAATATATATATATGTGTGTGTGTGTGTGTGTGCGTGTGCAATCATAAAGCATACATGATACATTATAATTTATTACATTTAAACATTATGATTAAATTTACATCACATTTACTCATGAATGATCACATAATGAAAATAAAAATATCGGAATATCCAAAAGCAACCTTTATTATATATCCAAATCTCAAAATCAACGTTTATTTATATTAATATGAGGCTGCAAGTACAATAAAGACTATAAGGCTACAAGAACTAGAGAGACAAAGGACTAATCCACATCATCACAATCCTCATAAAAAATAGAAGCAGAACAATGCTCAACAGTGGATGGTGGTGCTGAAGAAGATGATGGGCCAATACCACTTCCAGGCTCGACCTCAATATTCAGGGCAGAAGAGAGAGATCTAAATTAGGACTTTCTGTATCCACATCCCATTCTTTAGAAGAACCACTGCTGTATTCTGGACCCCTACGAGATGCAAGGCAAAGGTTGGAGTGCACATAAACAAGATCCTCTGCCTTCTGTGAGCCCAACCTATTGCGCTTCACAGAA
Organism: Pinus taeda; assembly: GCA_000404065.3. Lineage (NCBI taxonomy): Eukaryota > Viridiplantae > Streptophyta > Pinopsida > Pinales > Pinaceae > Pinus > Pinus taeda. The sequence goes on along the minus strand of APFE030250494.1, from coordinate 20,505 downwards.
TGAATAAAACCATAAGTGCTCCAATTCCTTTCTGCTAATGAAGAGCTTGCCACTTGTGAAAGAATACGAATGGCAAGGTTTTTCAAATGTACACCATTTTCTCCATGACAAATCCACCACCTAACTGGATTCATGGTGCTTCTCTCCTGCAAAGCTGATATATCTACATAATCATCTATTCCTGCAGCAAAACTGGCAAATTCTTCCTTTACCTCCCTGTATAGATGAAAAGGAAACATTCTCATAAGGGTTTTTTCATCCCATTAGCCACCTCTCTATCCTTATGGGGTGCCTTCCTCTTCCCATTGCTTTGATCAATAAGCTCCTCATAATAAAATTTGGGGTTCAAAGCATGTGCTAAAGTGTGCAATGGGGTGTTGAAATTGTTCCACCTATCAACAATGATTTTCTTGATTAAACTAGCAAAACGATCATCAACAAACAAAAGTTGTGGAGACTCTTGCGAAATGATTTCCATAGTTTTCTCGACCATGGAATCCATGCCATCATATACCTCTCCTAAGAAAGGTTGGTTAGTGTTAGCACTCCAAAAAAGCTCAAATGCAGGGGTTGTGAACTTTAGGAAGAAATCTACCTTGCTCCACCAATCCCCATCAAGGCACAATCTATGCACCATATATCCCCGCTCTGAATCTGCTTGTCTCCACTCAATCCAAAGTTGACTCACCACCATAGAAACTAATGCATGCTTAACCTCAACAAGGTGGCGCAACATCAGGAAGTTGGAGGCATATCTTGTCTCAGCAACTTTTAACAACTCCAATTTGGAGTACTCTTGAAATATGGCCTGAGATTGGTGGTGGTTGGTGATGAATTTGACAATCTCCCTTGCTTCCCCTGTGAGTTCCTTTATCCAGGAAACTTTGTTGTCGATCTCCTCTAAGATCAGATTTAAATTATGGACAATGCATGGTGTCCAAAAGATGTTGTCATATCTCCCCTCAATAATTAAACTTGCAGCTTTGCAAACTGGTGCATTATCCATGATAACTTGCACCACCTTGTTAGGCCCTATTTGTTCAATAGCTTTTATAATAACATCAACAATGAACTGTGCATCTTTTACCTCTCCTGAGCAGTCTTCCGCCTTGATAAACATTGCTCCTTTGGGGGAAGTGGTAATGATATTTATCAAGGGTCTGCGCCTTGTATCTATCCATCCATCTGAGACTATGGTAACCCCAGAGCTACTCCAGGAAGAACGAATTGGTGATAAAATATCCTCCACAAGCTCCTTCTCATTTTTGAGAAGCTGAGTTCTGACTTTTTCATAGTTGGGCCCCTTGTACCCTTGAGGAGCTTTGTTAATTGCCCTTATCATATCTCGCCAATAAGGAGAGCGAACAACATTGAATGGGATACCACATGCATAAATGCACCTAGCCACTCTGGAATCAATTTCTTCTCTTGCTTGCACAATCACCAATTTAGCAATTCTACTATCCTAAACTGAAGGGGATGCCCCTCTGGTATTTTTGGGTGCTGGTTGTTCATGTTGTTGAGTGGCACCGACTCTCCTCTTTCTTGCTTCAACTACAATCCTTGGCTCAATGTTAGATGGAGCTTGAGGAGTAGCTTGAGTAAGCTCATCATGCCTTCTCTTAATAACATCCGTCTCATCTTGCTCTCTTTGATATGCCCTTCTTGGCAATGGATCTGTTGTTTTTGTTCAACCCATAACCCTCTGTCCTCCTCCATGCAAAAGATGTGCCTTCACTCTTGGGTAGGAGCCCTTGTATGAATTATTGCAAAGATTACATTGCCATTCCCATGAGCCACCACCTGCACATTTTTGAAGCTTTGTTACATGCCTCCAAAGAGGATAATATTCAACCCTTGGGTTGGCCCTAGGGCTTGAACTTGCAGCTGCACTTTGTTTGGAAGCCATTGCTGCAAAAATAAATTAAAAAAACAATCTGGAAATAAAAAACGTTTTTCATATTTTTGGCAGCATAAACTCTCAAAAAATTAAAGAAATAGTAGGAAAAAACCAGTGTTCCACGGGGACGCGTCCCCCAGGGTGGGGTGCGCGCACCCCACGCACCCCATGCACCCGGGACGGGGAGACTCTCGGGGGTGCGTTTCCCCACGTCCCCCTTTTGGGGAGACTCGGGGAGACGCAAGGGGGTGCGTTTCCCCAGTGTGGGAGACTCGACTCCCCGAAAGGGGTACTTCTGGGTGTCCCCCCCAAAAATGGGGTTCTTCTGGGCGTCCCCCCAAAAATGGGGTTCTTCTGGGCATCCCCCCTTCATTTTTGTCTAATTACCCTTTATAAAAAATAAAAAATAAAAAATAAAAAATAAAATGAAAATTAATTGTGAAACTAGATATTGATGACCGACTCTTCACTCTTAACTATTTTTGAGTTTGAAACTTTGAGTTATATAAATTGAAGTTTTTTAATTTAGTGTTCAATTTAGAATCTAGAAGACTAGAATGATGAATGATGAATTAAGAGTTTTCAATTTTCAATTTAATTTTTAAATCAATAATTCAATGTAAATTATAGAATGATGATTGATGAATGATGAATGATATGGATCAATGTACCTTGTATTTGAATATTTCATATTGAATTTTATTATTGAATCTTATGGTATTGAATCTTGATGAATTAGCATTTAGAACATTATAATGAGTATGTCATATGAATAATGTATGTATCAATTCATGAATGATGAGGATGGACCAAGATTCAATTACAATATGTTATTATTTGATTCAATTATGAATTTAAATTTTATGTATGGATCAAATTTGAAATTTCAATGTATTGGTATTACTATTACTAATAGTAATTAGTCTATTTAATATGCTTTTCATTTATTGAACAATGAATATGAACATGAAAATTTCAAAAATTATATACATATATATAATATATATAATTAAAAATTATATTATATATACCTCGACGTCCCCCCGTCTCCCCTAAATTTCCCTAAAATTTGAAGGTACTCCCACATGTCCCCTTTGTGCGTCTCCCAGCACCCGCGTCTCCCCGTCCCGGAGACTTGGTGGAACATTGGAAAAACTAAGAAAATGGATGTTGCTTACCCAAATTAATTTTTTGTAGTTGAAGCTACCCCAAAATGCCAGAAAAGATGAGAAATATGGCTGTAGCTGAACCAAAAAGCCAAGAATGTCGTAGTCGGAAACTCTGCACTCCAAATCTGTTGCTGAAATCTCTTGCTCTTGCTGTTGAAATCTACTTTGCTCACTGTTGAAAACACCCTAGCTGAAACCACTGCTCTCTTCCTCTCTTCTCCTTTGCTAGAATCGTCAGTCTCCAAGAGAAACGACTCGCTGAATTATGTGATGAGAGAATGAGACAAAGGTCACTTTTATAACTTGAGAGAGGCATCTAGAAGCAACTAGAAGGCATTTTAATAACCCAATTAAAAATTAGAAAACAAAATAATAATAAAAAAATTAAAAAAAGTCAACCTCTGTGGAGAAACGTCGCCGTATGGCCTAGAAACGCATTTCCGGTCGTATTGGCCACGTTTCCTCCTCAAGAAATGTGCCAGTATGGCCAGAAACACGTTTCTGGGTCGTACCATACGTGTTTCTATGTTTCTGTTTCGTTTCCATACGGAAACGCCTCCTCTGCCCACGTTTCCTGCAACTTAGATTTAAAGCATACTTTTGTTTCTTGACTAACCTTGTCTTGAGAGATCCTCCTTCTTGCAAATGTTTTCCCTAATCAAGACAATAGAGAGAGAAAGGTGATTAGTATTAATATAATCAAAACTAAATGAATACATGAACCCAAAACTGAAACGACATGAAACACTTATCTTTGGGAGTTGTTGTGGGCTCCCTCCAAAGCTTGAGGGATACCTACAAACTTATAAAAACAATACAAAAATGTTTTTTCCAAAATATGTTAAAAACCTATAAATTCTAAAACATATAAAACAAGATATATAAAGCTACAAGCAAAATACTTAATAGTGTAAGTCCCTAATGTCGGGTTCTTCGGGCTTGACATTTTTTTTTCCAAAATATGTTAAAAACCTATAAATTCTAAAACATATAAAACAAGATATATAAAGCTACAAGCAAAGGACTTAGTAGTGTAAGTCCCTAATGTCGGGTTCTTCGGGCTTGACTTTCCTTGAGTCTCCTTCTTCAGCAAAGTTGGTTTGATCCCGTCCTCTCTTCTTATTCTTTTGATTCTCGGGTTAGTCACTCTTGTAGTGACCCTTCTTATGACATTGGTAGCACTCTATCTTAGACATGTCAACTTTCTTCCTTGGTCCCTTTGATCTCTTTCCTTTATCATGAGCAACGTAAGCATTTGATACTCCTTCAGGATTGGTAACCATAGAGATCCTTAGTTCTTTTTTACTACAGGCGGTCCACAATTCTTCAAAGTTGGGAGCTACCTTCCAGCTGTTAAGACTTGCAGCAAATGCACCCCAAGAGGGTGGCAATCCTAATAGAGAAGTGACACAAGTTCTTTGTTTGGAACAATCTTGTCAATGGCCAAGAGATCATCCGTAAGTCTAGCTATCTTCACAAAGAAGGTTGCCACAATATCTTCTTTAGTCATCTTCATAGTCCTTAGCTCATTCTTCAAACTTGCTACTTGACCAATATTCTTAGTAGTAAACAGTTTCGACAAGGCTTCATACATTTCCTGAGCTTGATCAACGTTAGCTATGAATGGGACAAGATTGTCCGTTATCCCTTCTACCATCAGAGTCATGGCCACCAATTCTAATTCATTGAATTTCATTTTGTCAACATCACTGGATTCCTCTGTAGGTTTCTTTACATTTCCTCTTACCAAGTCCAGTACCTTGTTCTTTTCAAGGATTAAGTCGATCCTCTTCTTCCAAGACCTGAAGTTAAAGGCTCCTTCAAGTTTGTTCTCACCCTTAATTGAATTGGACATCTTCCTTGAATATAATAGACTCCTTCCCTGAGATAGTCCTTATGAATGGATCAAGTGCTTGAGACTGCCTTTTTCTTCCTTCTTCACCAAAGCTCTGATACCATAATAGAAAATCAGAAAGGCAGAAATATTTTCTTGTTCTTGATAATTACTTGTGATGTTTCTTATTATTACAATTCTTTATATCTTCTTTCTTTAGTTCATCAAGAAATTACCAAAAACAACAGCACATAAAATAATAGACACTAGATGTAGGCACATGCCATGGCAAAACCCCCCTCGAGGGGAAAACCTAGTCAAGATAATTCTTCCTTTCAATAGTATTCTTTGCGACTCTTCACCCTAGAACAAGACCAAACCTTCCCTCCACACCAAGTCAACCTCCCAAAAATTCGACCTCTTTCCAACAACTTCGACTAGGTAACAACTTACGGCAACTGGCAACTTTCGACAACAGTGAAAGTTGGAAGACTTTGAACTCCAAATCCTGGACACGAAACAGAGAAAGAGAAACACCAAAATTTCGATTTTCCTTTTCTCCTTAGACTTCCCCAAACTCACATTCACTTTGGCTCCCTAGAAGCAGACTTCACACCTTTTCCCAGCTACAAGACAACTTTGCACTTCTTCCCAGCTACAAGAGATTTTCGCACTTCTTCCCAGCTACAAGAGAATTCGAGCTTGTGCGAGAGAATGATAATCCAAATGAATTCAATGAGCTTTCTTTTATAGGCTTCTTGTGGGGTCAAATAGGTTCCTTAGGCCGACTTGATCTTCTCTTAAGCCGACATGGTGTGGAGGTTACATAATTCATATTTGACTCAATACTTAACCCTTTTACATGATTCAAAGAAGGGTCTCTTTAAATATACAATGACTCTATAGACTCAAAATAAATCTTGAAAGTCCTCAATGGGACTTTCCATAAAACATGGTGACCCAAGCATGAAACCCATGCTTTAATAAGTCACAATAATAATAATAATAATTCTTTTCTTTATTATTTTGACAAGTACATTACATGATGACTCAAGTAGATTAATGAAGACTAGACATAGTTACATTTTTCAACACAACAAGGCTTCATACTCAGCCACATTGTTAGTAGCTTCAAACTCCAATTTATAGGCAAACTTCAGAGCATGATCAAGGGGAGACTTTAACACAATTCCAGCACCTTTACCATGCTTTCAAGTTGCACAATCGAAATGCATATGCCACACTTGATTCTTCAAATCATCAACCTTTTCAGCCAAAGGAACTATGGAGTTAGACAAGATAGCATAATTCCCAATATTAGGTTGTTTATTTATAACTTCATTATGGGGTCTCTTGGGGTCTTCCACATGGAATCTTCTTTTAGGCTCTCTGTTAAGTCTAACAAATCCAGTACCCCTTAGAGAAGGAATCGTAGCATATGACCAATTCATATGAATACTCCCTCTTGTTGATTTGAGATAGCATCGGATGTGCTCTAGCCACGAAAATTGGTGGAGAGGCTAAAGCACATGAGATCTCCAATACCTAGAAATGGTTTGGGCAGATTCTAAAAAGTTTGGGAGATATTGAAATAATTAATATTTTTAATGAAGTCCCTAAGTCTAAACTTAGGAAAATAAAATATTAATGTGAATTAATATAAAACTGTGTTAGAAGGGTCCAAAAGCCATGGATCAAGCCAGATCTAATCTTAGCCGTTGATTAGGGACTAAATCTCGGTCGTTGATCTGTCAACGAGAAAAGTATAAGAGGCTTGAGGGTCACTTGGAGAACACACTGAGTGAGACCAATCAGTTCAATTTCTAGAGCGGAGTTAGCTGAGAAATTGAACCAGTGGTCTGGTGACCAGTCAGGAGACAGCAATTACGGAACAAAGAGATGGGATTAGCCACTGGAGATCAATGCTGAGATAGGACAAGCAAACACAGGGCATTTCAGGCAAACGTAGAGGCAACAGGAGACTGCGCAGTGACTGTTGGGCCTGCATAGGTGATGCAGAGAGGCCCAGGGCTGACGCAGTCAAGCAGCGGCTAACGCAGAGTGTCTGAGAGCCACGCAGAGGTCAGCAAGGTTGACGCTGGGACTAGGAGAAGTGCTGGAGAATTTTTCTTTCTATGGGTAAGCCAATTTGGCAACCTGTTGTACTAAAAAATTGCTGAATAATAAAATCCTCCCTTGCTGCACTGGTTTTCCCACATTGGGTTTTTTCGGGGACTGTTGTCCAAAATATCTGTGTCAATGTGTTGATTCATGCGCATATGTTTGTTTCTGTATTACGGTGTGATATTTGCAATAGCATTTATTTTAATGTTTATTGAAGTAATTTCATAAATAATTTATTAAGGAATAAGTAGGAAAAGTAAATCAGTTGCTGCAGCAATAGAATTTTGACATGGTATCAGAGGGAGTAATCAAATACAGGAAGGGAAAATCAGTTATGGGTCGAGACCACGATGCAAAAGCATCCACGTCAGGGGACTCACACAGATTTTCAGAAGATTGCACAAGAGAAAGAGACTTCGACTTCTCTATGTTGGCTTCTAGGCTGGAAGAAGAAGTGGCTTGTATGACTAGTTCTGCATCTTCCAGAGTGTGGTATATAAACAGTGGAGCCTCATGGCATATGACGGGAATCGGGGAATGTTTCTCAGAATATTGAGAAGAGAAGATGAACTTTCAAATCACCATGGGGAACAAGGCAAACTGTACCCCAGTAGGGAAGCGTACCATAGTTTTCCAAACAAAATCGCGAGAACGGTTCCGTGCTACAAATGTGCTGCATGTACCAGGATTGGGGATGAACTTACTTTCCGTGTCACAACTTCAAGGCAAGGGCTATGACGTCTACTTCATCAAGGAGAAGGTATACGTCAAACACCCGAGCTGGAAAAAGAAAGTGCAGATCGAGATCAAAAGTAATAGGTTGTATATTACAACTAGAATCACCAATGGCACTAATAGGTGGTCATGGAGACAAGGACTTGAACAAAGTATGGCACAGAAGAATGGGTCATTTGCACCATGGAGCTCTGAGAATTCTCAGGAGCACTATAACAGGGGTTCCGGATTTGAGTACAGAACGAGATGATGTATGTAAGGGATGTGCTCTAGGAAAGTATGCCAACGTAGCATTTCCTAGGAGCAAACACAAGGCCAAGAGTGTACTAGGATTGATACACTTAGATATCTGCGGACCTATGTCTGTCAAAGCTCTCAGTGGTGCCGAGTATTTCCTTACTTTCATTGATGACCACTCAAGGAAAACTTGGATTTATTTTCTGAAAACCAAGTACGAGGTTTTATGTCGATTCAAGGAGTTCAAGGCTCTGGTTGAGAATCTAACTGGGAAGAAAATAAAAGTTTTGCGCTCAGATAATGGTGGAGAGTATGTTGATAAGGACTTCACTGATTTTTGTGCTAAGGAGGGCATCAGAAGAGAGTGGATAGCTCCCTACAATCCAGACCAGAATGGAGTAGCAGAAAGAAAGAACAGGACTATTGTAGAAGCAGCTAGGGCCATGATGTATGATCAGGATATGCCAAAATTCCTGTGGGCGGAAGCACGAAACACAGTAGTCTATGTTCAGAATAGAACTCCTCATCGGGCATTGGGCAAGATTACTCCAGAGAAAGTTTTCACAAGGAAGACACCTAAAGTTGGTCATTTTAGGATATTTGGGAGTTTAGCATATTGCCACATACTTGAAGAAAAGAGGAAGAAGCTGGATCAAACTGCGGAAAAGGGATATTTGGTGGGATATAGCGAGAATGTTAAGGCATACATAATCTATCTTCTAGGGAGCAAGAAGGTAGTAGTTTGACGAGATATAAAGTTCATGGAGGACAGGGCTTTCAGAAGATCTCGTGAGATGCCTTCCGAGGAGCAGTCAAAAGAGGAGCCGTTGGTTAAGCCTATTCAACCAACGGAAGAAAAGAATTCTTCCTTAGGTTAGGAAGATTCTCAGGATGAGGAGGAATAGCTAATAGAAGCACCTGTTGTCAGAGGAAGAACTAGCAGGGAACTTCATCAGATTCTGCGAGATGCAGAAGACTTCATCAGTGCGCCAAGAAACAATAAGAGGGAGCGAAAACAACCAGATAGGTATCAGGCATTAGTAGCTCAGGATGGAGAGCCTGCTAGTTTCAAGGAGGTAGCTCAACGTCAGGTTTGGCTAGATGCGATGGTAGAGGAGTACAACTCCATAATGGTGAACGATGTTTGAGAGGTGGTACCAAGGCCTCAAGACAGATCAATGGTAGGTTCAAAATAGATCTACAAGATCAAATACGCTGCAGACGGCAGTGTTGAGAAATACAAGGCCAAGTTTGTGGCTAAGGGGTATGCTCGAAAGGAAGGAATTGATCGTGAGGAGACCTTCAGCCCAGCAGACAGGTATACATCTATTAGGACCGTGATATCTCTTGCAACTCAAATGGGATGGGAGATTCATCAGATCGATGTCAAAACGACATTTCTGAATGGGGTAATAGAAGAAGAGGTATAAATTGAACAACCAGAGGGCTTTGAGACGCATGAGAAGAAGTCTCATGTATGCAGATTGAAGAAAACCTTGTATGGGTTGAAACAAGCACTGAGAGCATGGTATGGTCAAATAGATGGCTACTTGCAAAAGATGGGATTTGTCAAGAGTGACGTGGATCCAAATCTCTACTATCTGGTTGTAGAGAACGAGCCGCTAGTCTTAGTATTGTATGTGGATGATCTCTTTTTGACAGGATCATCCAGACTCATTGGGGATTGCAAGATGAATCTAGCCACAAAATTCGATATGAAGGATTTGGGACAAATGCATTACTTCCTAGGGTTGGAAGTCTGGCAACAGAAGGGAGAAATCTTCCTTAGACAAGGGAGGTATGCTACAGAAATCCTGAAAAGATTAAGGATGTAGGACTGTAGACCCATGGCTACGCCAATGATCACCAACTGGAAGAGGATTGATGCATCAGAAGACAAGGATGTCGATCCCACCCTATATAGGCAGCTCATAGGGTCCTCGATGTATCTGATCAATACCCGACCAGACATTTGCTACATTGTCAACATCCTCAGTTAGTTCATGGTGGAACCAAAGAGGGCACACTGGGCAGCAGCCAAACACGTTCTAAGGTATTTACAGGGCACAGTCGATTTTGGGCTCTTGTATACCAAAGGTAAGGATATCAGTTTGAGTGGATTTACTGATGCAGATTGGGCATAAAGTTCAGTGGATCAGAAAAGTACCTTTTGGAACTGTTACAACATTGGATCAGTAATGACCTCTTGGTGCAGTAGGAAATAGAAGTTCGTGACTTCAAGCTCATCTGAGGTAGAATATATGGCAGCAAGTGCAGATTCGTGTAAGGCCACATGGCTTAGAAAACTGCGTGTGAATCTATTCAAAAGGAATATGGAGGTGACTAGGATCATGTGCGATAATCAGAGTTGCATCAAGCTCTCTTAGAATCCAGTGTTTCATGATAGGTCGAAGAATATTGATATCTGGTGTCACTTTGTCAGAGACCGTGTCCAACAAGGAGCTGTACAGTTGAGCTACACTCCTACAGGAGAACAAGTGCCAGACATCCTCACCAAGGCCCTTGGAAGGAGAAAGTTTGACTACTTCAGGGAAAAGATGGGGATGGTAAAGAACTCGTTTTAGAAGCAGAAATGGGAGTGATAGCAGCACAGATGCAGAGGGAGTTGCAGTGCAGATGTAGTGTTGGGAGAAAGGACCAACAACAACATGGATGCAGAGGGAGTTGTCGTACAGATGCAGCAGTGGCAGTAGCAGAGTCATCGACGGCAATACAGGATACAACAGTGCAAAAGATGTTGGGTAGGGAGGCTTAGCATCAGCACAGGGACCGATGCCAGATGATCAGGGTGATACTCAGTGAGGAGTACTACTAGAGCACAGTCCTCGCTAAGAGGGAGTGTTGATCTGAGGTAGCATTGGATGTGCTCAGCCACAAAAATTGGTGGAGAGGCTAAAGCACATGAGATCTCCAATACCCAAAATGGTTTGGGCAGATTCTAAACGGTTTGGGAGATATTAAAATAATTAATATTTTTAATGAAGTCTCTAAGTCTAAACTTAGGGAAAATAAAATATTAATGTGAATTAATATAAAAATGTGTTAGAAGGGTCCAAAAGTCATGGATCAAGCCAGATCTAATCTTAGCCATTGATTTGGGACTTAATCTCGGCCATTGATCTGTCAACGAGAAAAGTATAAGAGGAGGCTTGAGGGTCACTTGGAGAGCACACTGAGGGAGACCAGTCAGTTCAATTTCTGGAGCGGGGTTGGCTAAGAAATTGAACCAGTGGTCTGGTGAGCAGCAAGGAGGCAGCAAGTACAGAACAGAAAAACGGGACCAACCACTAGAGATCAGCAATGAGGTAGGACAGGCAGACATAGGGCAATTCAAGCAGACGCAGAGGCAACAGAAGATTGCACAGTCACTAGCTGGGCCTGTGTGGGTGACGTAGAGAGGCTTAGGGCTGACGCAATCAAGTAGGGGCTAACGCAAAGTGTCTGAGAGCCACGCAGTGGTTAGTCGGGTTGATGCTGGGACTGGGAGAAGTGCTGGAGAATTTTTCTCTCTGTGGGTAAGCTAGTTTGGCACCCTGTTGTATTGAAAAATTGCTGAATAATAAAATCCTCCCTTGCTGCACTGGTTTTCCCACATTGGGTTTTTCCGGGGACTATTGTCCAAACTATCTGTGTCAATGTGTTGATTCATGTGCATATGTTTGTCTCTGTATTACAATGTGATATCTGCGACAATATTTATTTTAATGTTTATTGAAGTAATTTCATAAATAACTTATTGAGGAATAAGTAGGAAAAGTAAATCAGTTGCTGCAGTGATAGAATTTTCACACCTCCTAGATCAAAAGCCCACTTTCTTGATAACAACATACTGCAAGCATCAGGCACATCAACTACAACAATGTCCATCACAATCATTATATCAGGATAAACTGACAAAAGCACTTGTAGACCCTTAGTTAACCCATGAACCTCAATCTTCTTGGAATCCATGGCAAATATGTTGTAATATGGTCTAGAAATTCTCAAATTAAGTTGTTCTGTGACCCTCTTAGTCATAACACAAGATGATGCACCAAAATCCAACATGCAATTATATAATTGAAAACCATTAACAAGCAAAGTAATTAAAAACGACTGATGATATTTAATATCCGGATCCATGATCTGTAAATATACTAGAGCATCATGATACACAGTATCAAGGCTCTTTTCATGAGAATCATTAATACGAGGAGCATCGACAGCCTTCAATAACTTAGACTTTTGGGACCGAAACTTTAGAATCTCAGTGACAAGAACCAAAATTTTTGCATTATTAATCCATCCTTCTAAGTCAATATTCAAACTAGGGCTTGAAACTCTACAAGTAATCTAATTCTCCTTTTGCTCTTTATTCTTCCATTGATAAGTTAATCCTTTATCTTTCGCAATCTCCGAGACTTGTTCCAGAGAAGGCTTTTCTCCATACAACTTAGCTATTCTCAACCACCTCCATCCAATCCTCCATAGACAAGTGATATTCCTTAACAACTATATTTATCTGACCACTTGTCCCTACCTTTTCACTATCCAAGATTCCTCTTGCAATAATGCAAGTGGCCTTACCATTAAAATTGTCACAAGGTCTACAATAAGGTAAAGATTGATCAACAATATTTGCATATTCAAGTGGATTAGGCGGTCTTTGCTCATCCGGAGGGCCCCTATTTTGTCATGAATTATTATTATTTTTATTATTTTGCATCTTATTTCCTTGAGACCTCTACATATTGATCAAATCATTTTTTTCATGTCCCCAATTAATAATTTTGCTAAGGGAATTCTCAATTTTGCAATTTTTGGCAGTTAATAAATATTTGGCATATAAACTTAGGAAAAGTGGGTGAAAAAGGAAAATTTATAAAGGTGCCGCCCCCAAATATTAGAAAAGCTAAGAAATTCGATGGGAAGTGGAGAGTGGAGGCCACTCCAAGGGAATACGCACCCCTAGGAGGAATTTGAATTGGGTGAGAGAGGGAATTTCATCGGTGGAGCCCACAAGGAGCATAAGGGATCGCTAGTTATAAATTGGAGGTGAGGCTCTCATTTTCGGGGCTTTTTGACATTTGATTATCCATTGTTACTCTAGTTGTTCAGCTGAGTTACAAGTGCTGCTTAGCACAAGAGCTTCCCAAGGAGTGAAGCTCAACCTTCTCTTTGGTGGACATTGAGTGCCACCCTAGGAAGGATTTCGATCTTATTTGGAGGCTGGGAGAGAGGCATCACACAACACTACGCCATTCTGGTTCAACTGGGACGCAATAGGGAGAGCCATGCAGTCATAGAGGGAGATTGATGCCAGAGCTGGAGGTTGTATTGTTGTTGGGATGTTTCTTGGCAAAATTCTGAGTTAAGGAGGGGGATTTGCAGGTGGAGAGTGAGTCCTTCATGCAGGACAAAATTGTTGGGCATAGAGATTACATCATCACCTACAAGCTTGCGCAATCATTTGTGGGGGTCAAGTGCGTGGAGTCTTTGGCAAAGGATTGAGGAGTTGTGTTGCTCAGATTTTGGATGGAGGAACATTGGCAAGAGTTTCTTGGCATTTTGAGAGCAGCAAACATCATTCTCTGCTACAGGTGATAATTTCTGGCTATGGAGAAGGGCCAAGCCATTTGGGTTTGAATTTTGATGGTCAAAACCAAAGCAAATCCTTTCTGGGTTTTTGCAAGGATTCTAGTCCTAATTTTATAGAATTTTCTGGGCAAATTTGATGGGTTGGATCAGGGTCCCAAGATAGCTAGCAACGCAAAAAAATTGGGCCAGCACAGAATTCCAGAGGACAAATTTCTACAGCAGTTGGGCATTGACATATTGATCACCTGAGGCTTGTAGCTTGCCTTGTGCAAGCCCAGGTGCACTCTTTCTATTTCCTATTGTACTCCAGCAACTGACTATTAATAAAAATTGCCCATTTTGGCATTAAGGAGCATTTTCTGTCCTATGGATGTTTATTGAAGTTTTTCTGTTTATAGCATGTCTTTGGTTATTCACTGTTAATTTGCTATTAGGAACATTACAATGGTATCAGGGCATGATCTTGGCCAGTTGTGGGGGGGGGCTAGCAAGATCATGATGGAGTTGATGAGGCAGAGCCAACAATTGGTGAGGCGGAACCAACAGATTCTAGAGGGGATGCAACGACTGATACATAATCAACACAGAAGTCAAGTACATACACGCGCATCCTAGCAATACAACACCCACACATATTACCAGTCTGACCATCTTACCATGCCTCATTCCTTGGATGAACAAGAGAAGAAGTATAGTTCAGGGGCTGGACCATCATGTAGAGGTGGGTAGTTAGAGGATGAGACCCAGAGGCGATTTTGCTAGTGGAGACCTAGTTTTAGATATCAGGAGATTAATGAGAACGTTGAACATGAGGTTGAGGGCATGCGGGGTTGTGAGGAGCACGTAGATACACATAACATGACAAAGGCGCCACCCTTGTGGGAGTTTCCTTTGGTAGACCTGATAGACACATTGGCAGAGACATATGGGCACACACCCATAGGGCCATCCATTGACGAGGTGCCAATAGGCACAGAGGTTCCTAGAGCTGTGACAGTGTTCCTAAACAATAGCTACATACAACAGCATGGAGAGGACCTTGAGAAGTGTGAGCTAGATGAGGATGTTATGCTTGAGGAGGAAGCTGTGGTGGGGCAACTCGAGACCCCGGTTGAGTCCATGATGGAGGAGGATGGGCAGTCATCTTTTGGGTCTGCCATCAGCAGGGAGCAAATAGATGCACAGGTATTTAGCGGAGTTGCAGTACTTCCATTCAGTAGCTCTCTCCAGGCTTACATAGATGGCACCTGCAATATTGTTAGGTTACCTCTACACGTTGGAGGGAGAGAGCTTAAGTTACCCAAACAGATTGTATAAGTTGATCGGGCCAATGAGAAGAGGTGACATGAGTTGCGTAGGGCTCAACACTCGCATGATGGACTTGCTACGTATTCAAGGACTCTTGTATTTGATCCTTCTCATGGGGTTGGGTGGCAAGAGGTATTGAGTTGGTACTTGATAAGGCTCACTAGGCTTTTGGATACATCCATGGCCGAGGGCATAGTTCAGCAGGGGTTGTGGTTTGCTAGAGGGGCTCGAGGGTTGGATCATCGTTAGGATCCAAGTGGGACTCCCCATCACTCCATGGATTGGGTTAGTCATGGTATTAGCAGGATGGTGAATCTCGTGATTGGACTCACCCCCATTTTCATATTTCCATCAGAGTTTTGGATAGCACCAGTGACAGGTTGGGCTACCAGCAGAGTTGGCAGACTCCGTGAGTTAGCTTGGCATGTTGGTCGTGCATGGGGTCATTGGATGATCAGTGTACCTTGGCAGGAGGTTGTCAGAGGAGGTGGCATCGGCATGCCACTAGATAGTTCCTTGTATGGAGGGAAGGATTTCCCATGGATATATGGGGCACGGGGATCTCCGACGAGCAACACCCTAGTGCCACTCCCACAGGTACATAGTCAAATTCGCACGTCAGATCTCTCAAGGAGGATCAGGAAGGGAGATCCACTCATCTGAGGTTATGGAGATTAGAAAGTGGATATGATGATACTGACAGGATGTAGACTCTGACTCAGTTTTAGATCATGGTATCTAGGGATGTATAGGGGCATGCAACAGTGTGTAGCGGTATGCAGAGGGGTACGGAGGTGCACAGTGGTGCGTAGTGGTGTGCAAGGTCGCACCAGGGTGTAGGAGGAGTAGTTCACATCGCAGTGCATTTCCTCATAGTGTGATGAACGCATCGATATAGGAGAGATACTAGCTGATCTAAGGCGATACGACAACATGTAGCAGGGTCAAACAATGCATAAAGATGTGCAACAGGGTGCAGTTGTATGCCAAGAGGCATGAGGATACATGGGTATATGCAGCAATGTGCGGGGCTGCACTGCGAATTGGGAGAGTGTTGCTAGCAACGAGTCTACTTGACGATAGCATTAGGCATGCCATTAAGGGGGACATACCAAGGTTTGGAGAGTGGTTTGGTCATGGGGCCAGTCAAGAATGTCCACATGGGTTCTCGATAATACCCGTCAAAGCCCAGGCATCTCTCACTCATTGGCCTTGCAAACAGTTGAAGGGAGCCTTGTTGTGTCTGATGGAGGCCTAAATTGTGGGTAGCGGGACTTGGGAGACTTGCTTGAGACAACTCTGAGATTCAGTGCATCAGGGGCACGATAGGGATTCCTCGGTGGAGGAGCAGGGTTGGTACACGAGTTGGCAACTATGGGCTAGGAGATGAGATGATCTTATGCAGGGGTGGTATATTGTTCATCTCTTAGCCCACACTTGGAGAGTTGATCGTAGGGCTTGTTGGGATCTTGCATGAGCAGGGGATATCGTGTATAGCTGAGGCAGTTTTCTAGTGGATATCCGGGCTTCAGACACTGTATTGGCACATTACCGAGGGTGCGAATGGCAGACTAAGTGGTGATGATTGGACGGAGTAGGATAGATCTGCATACGCTGAATCGGTTGCAAGCATCAGACATCTGTCTATTAGCAACATTCAAGCATTAGTTGTATGACACGTGGGGTTCCAAGTGGACATCGATACTACATAGTGGCAAGAAGCAAGATTTGGAAGCAATGGGCTTTCAACTTGGCTTTGTGTTCCAGGGATCCATTGGGGCAGTAGACCACCTTTCTATGAAGGGGTCACAGAGATCACAGTTATAGGACAGCATCTCCCTTGGGAGGTCAGGTTGGGGATAGTGAGGATTATCACTCTAGTTCGAGGAGGACTTTCCCTACTATTGTTTTGGCCAGTGACTAGACGAGGATTGGTAGATGATGGCTTTGATGGGATGCCTTGGTAGGATCATCTTCAACACTATAGAGTTGTCCTTTACTGGGGTTGCGACAAAGGATTATGGTAGTGGATGGATCTGCAAGAGCACGAGGGGGTCGTAGTCATGCCCAGACTGGCATAGTTCTAACTAGGCTTAGTACTTGATATGGCTAACTAGGCTTTTGGATACATCCATGGTTAGGGGCATAGTTTAGCAGGGGCCGTGGGTTGCCAAAGGGACTCAATGGTTGGATCATCGTTGGGACTCCCCATCACTCCATGGATTGGGTTAGTCATTGTATTAGCAAGATGGTGGATCCCGTGATTGGAATCACCCCCATTTTCGTATTCCCATAAGAGTTTTGGGTAGCACCAGTGACAGGTTGGGCTAACAGAAGAGTAGGAAAACTCCGTGAGTCGTCTTGGCATGTTGGTCGTGCATGGGGTCATTAGATGATCAGTGTACCTTGGCAGGAGGTTGTCAGAGGAGGTGGCATCCGCAGGCCACCAGATAGTTCCTTGTATGAAGGGAAGGATTTCCCATGGATATATGGGGCACACAGGTCACCGAGGAGTAGCACCGTAGTGGCACTCCCACAAGTACATAGGGAGATTCACATGTCAAATCTCTTAGGGAGGATCAGGACGGGAGATCCACTCATCTGAGGTTATGGAGATTAGAGAGTGGATACGATGATACTGACAAGATGCAAACTGATATTTATCGACTTGGTTTTAGACCATGGCATCCAGGGATGTATAGGGGCATGCAACGGTGTGCAGCAATATGTAGAGGGGTACGGAGGAGCACAGTGGTGCGTAGTGCTGTGCAAGGTTGCACCAGGGTGTACGAGGAATGGTTCACATCGCAGTGCATTTCCTCATAGTGTGACGAACGCATTGATACAAGAGAGATACCAGCTGATCCGAGGCGATGCGACAACATGTAGCAGGGTCCAGCGGTGCATAGAGATGTGCAACGGGGTGCAGTTGTATGCCATGAGGCATGCGGATACATTGGTATATGCAGCAACATGCGGGGTTGCACTGCGAACTGGGAGTGTTGCTAGCAAGGAGTCTACTTTGTTAGTGTCAGTCTTTACAGCCTTCCTCCAGTGATCAAATATACTCTTACAAAGTTATTTTGAAGTGTCAAGGTCAAATTTTGTCATTTCAGTGAGTTTCCAAGCAAAATTTGGTCACTAGGCATTAGGTCTAGGGTTTGCTTTCACTCCTAAAGTTGTCCAAATGGCGGTCTATGTCATCATTTAGCTGAGTCTATCATCATTCATAGGTTTGTCATTATCATTTCAGTGTCTAATGAGTCATTTTACATATTGTTCATGCTTCAGTTGTGCCTTGGCCA